>JAOWBN010193777.1:0-15435 GCA_028565015.1 Pinguicula moranensis
CGCCTCGATCTCCCGAATCCTTGCTAATAGATCTCCCTTCTCTGCATCCACCGGCGCCGGAGCTCCGCTCATTCCAATACCGGAGCAATCAGGACACTCGAAGTTCAAAGCCGAACCCATGGTTTCTGGCGGGACGGAGAGGCAAATCACGTGCCATGGAGTAGCACAGGAGACGCAGGTGAGCTTCGCCTCCTTCGGCGGCTTCACCTTGCAGACCATGCAAGTGCCGTCGGCGTCGAGGGGAAGTTGATGCCTAACTTCCGACATTTGGAGAACGTCCAGAGAGATGGAGAAAATGTGCAGAAATTGGAGTGAAAATGGGTTCTTAGTGCAAATTGAAAGAACAAGGGCTTTTGTATGAGATTCAGAATCAGGAAAGGCAATTGGGCGGGAGTCTGAAAGTCATATTTGAATTTGGAGGGGAATCACATGCGGCAGAGTGCAGGCACGTAACTACAGCCATGAATTGAGCAAGTGAGGAAACACGTGGACTACGATTCCTGATGGTTGGATTAATCTAATCTTGAAGTATTTAATAGCTCCCAGTAGGCTGCGGAGTAGATGATTTTCCTCGGGATATTTTTCTATATTAGTGTAGAGGGGTTTGACTTTTGAGCTTGAGCCTATCACATTAACGTATCTACACTACTGAGTTACTTGTTAATTAGTAAATAAAAAAATAAAACTTGTCGAGACAGTCAAATGATCCAAATTAATAATAATAATTAATAATAATTAATTTAAAAATTATAGGCTAACCCATTTTATGGACGGCTGGTGTTGGCCCAAATTATTTTAAAATGAGACGGGCTGGCATCGCCCATTTTTTAAAAATGAACAGGTCAAATTATTTCAAATATTTATATTACCTAAAGACCTTTTGTTTATTAATAAAAACATTGGTAAAAAAAAATTGGTTAGTTATATTCTCCTTTAGTTAATAATTTATTGTACTCACTACCTATTTTTACATTTCATTTACGTTCTAGAGATTTTATAATTAAAATAGTGACGTCTGCCTTGGTTATGTCATAATAAAGTTATTTGTCGTCAATGTTAGATTTAGTTGATCGTTAAAGCTGAGTAAATTTAGTTTATATATGAATCATTTAAAGAAATCGTATAATTCAACCGGTGACATTTATGATAAGAAAATTATTTATGAGCTATAAAAACAATTTTAGTGACATAAGTTAGGAGGAAATGTAACTCAGACCAGACCCATAAGTTACGAAATAGTAATTTTGGTCCCGTAACTACCAGATTTATTTTAATTTCATTCCGAAAGCCAATTTTTAACTTAAAAAAACTTTAATAGTAAGTAAAATAAATTTAATAAAGTAAATAAAAATAATAAAAGTATAAATAATATTACAATCTTACTTTACTAAATAAAAAATGCATAACTTAAAAAATTATTGAGTTTAAAGATTTGGTAAATATAAAAGAAGATGAGAGTTATGTATTTTTATTTGGTAAGGTATGATATCATATTATTTTCCTTTTTATGATTTTAATTTATTCTATTAAATGAATTTACCTGTTATGGGACTAAAATTGCAATAAATCTAAAAATTATGGGATTAAAATTGCTATTTTATAACTTATGTTATGGGATTGAAATTGTATTGGGACTAAAGTTTGGATTTGAGATTATATTTGAACAGTTCTTATAAAAGGCCCTTAGATTTTTCGATAATAAATTTTGAAAAGTTGTCCTGGTTAAAATATTTGAATTTCTCAATCTCCATAATTCCCATATTATACTATTATAGCTTCTATATGCTTCTCCACATCTCATTTACTTCTGTTTTTGTTCAATCGCATGTGCTTATTAAGACACTTATGAGGTGATTTTGACTTATTAAGACACTTTAACCAAATATTATGTCTTTAACAATTTTGTTGGCAGCTTGAGAAGTGAAGGTTGCACTTGTATTAGTGGAATAATGACAATTCCAAACTACACATGTCTTCCTCTTTCCACTTCCTTCGAGGTAGATAAGAGCGGGCTTGCCGTAAGGCATCATAGTTTTTTTCCCTATACGAAAGAAAGAAAAAGAAGAAGTGAGAGGGGTTAGAAATTTACATTAAAATGCATATACATATATTAAAAACTATTTATGTAAAAAAGTTGTTTTGAAAACTTTTGGGGTAGGGGCCCCTTCCCTCTGTCCCCAAGTCCAACACGAGCAGAAATAGATGAAAAACAAAAACTTCAATTGCATAAAAAAAATGATGTCGAGTTTTCATCACCTATATACGCCTAGTTGGATGTTGATACTAATCCATTAAGAATCAATACGATATAAAGTTAGACTTGTTGACAAACGTTATACTCAAAAAGATGGTATAGATTATAAAGACACATTTACTAGTCTCTCTAAGAAAGACTCATTAAGAATCATTATGGCGTTGATGGTTCGTTATGATTTAGAGTTGCACCTAATGAATGTGAAAAAAAACCTTCTGAACAGAGAGAGTGAAGAAGATGTTTATATGGGCCAATCTGAAGGTTTTTCAGTTAAATAAAATGGTCACATGGTGTGTAAACTTAAAAAGTCAATATATGGACTTAAACAAACCTCATGACAACTGTACATAAAGTTCAATGATACCATAAGATTTTTTGGTTTTCAATAAAACATCATTGATCGGTGCCATATTTCAAATGATCAATGGAAGTAAGTTTATTTTTTTAGTCCTATATGTTGGTGATATCTTGTCTGCTGCAAATGATTTGGGTATATTGCGTGAGATGAAAGAATTTCTTTCAAAGAACTTTGAAATTATAGTTGTGGGAGAGACATCCTATGTGATGGGAATTGAAATATTCCGTGATAGATCTCAAGGATTGTTAGGATTATTTCAGAAAAAACTATATCGAAAGAGTTCTAGAGAAATTCAATATACATAATTGTTCAACATGAATTGTTCTCATTCAGAAAGAGGACAAATTCTGTCTCATGCAATGTCCAAAGAGTGATATGGAACGGAAATAAATGGAATCAATTCCTTATGCTTATATTTGTGGGCAGTCTAATGTATGTGCAAACCTGCACAAGATCCGACATTAGCTTTGCTGTTGGAATGCTTGGCAGATATCAAAGTAATCCTAGAATTGATCATTGGAAGGCTACAAAGAAAGTTTAACGTTACCTTCAAGGTACCAAGGACTACATGCTTATCTATAGAAGATCTAATAAAGTTGGAAATGATTGGATACTCGGATTCAGATTATATCGGGTGTCTTGATAGTAGAAAATTTACTTTTGGCTACTTATTTTTGTTCGCTGAAGGAGCCATATCATGGAAATATGCTAAGCAATCTGTCATTGCATCATCTACTATAGAGGCAAAATTTGTGGCATGTTTCGAGGCCAAAATTCATGCATTATGGTTGCGGAATTTTATTTTAGGACTTGGGGTAGTCGACACCATTACCAAGCCACTGAAGAATGACAAATATTGTGATAATGCAAAGCACATGGAAGTGAAATACTTTGCCGTCAAGGAGGAAGTTAAGAAACAAAGAGTGTTTATTGAACATATTAGGACGGATCTTATGATTGTAGATCCATTAATTAAAGGCTTACAACCTAAGACGTTCAAAGAACATGTATATAGAATGGGTTTTGGTTGTATCAATGGCTAACGTTTTCATTATGCTAGACACTCTGAGCTCAATTAACGTGTTTTTGATTTGCATCAATTTATTCTTTGTTTCTTATTAGTGTGTACACATTATTTGTTAGAAATAGAAAGTCTTTGCAAGACATAATTGTGGACCATAATGTATTAAGGCCTATTATAATTGAATTGTTGATGTCGTAGTATATGAAAAGAAGTATGTAACCCAAAGAATGTACGACCGCCATTACTCACATATGCAGTTTATTATAATATGGTAATCATGATATTATGCGTATTTGAGAATTATGTTGTATCTCAATCGGGCCAAGTGGGAGAATGTAAGATTTATTCTTATTTAATGGCCCAATTATTGTCATGATTAAGTTCCAAACGTTTTGGTAAGTTTGAATTATTGTAGTGAAAAAAAATCTCTAATAATTCCTACAGATAAGTCATCAGAAAGTTGTGTGGTAAAATAAGATCAAGAGGGAGAAATCAATTTATCCTTGAATCCACGGACAATCTTCAATGGCCGATTCTAATTCCGCATCAGGTATGTTGTCAAATCATATTGTTTTACGATCCTATGAATTTAGATCTATGCAATATCATGTTCTTATTTGTATAACATAAGAATATATGTTTACACTACGATGCTGTCGTCGAGAAAGTCGACACCGGCAGGTTCTTTTATTAGTGCGTTCTCCTTCTCCTTCGTCCGACGGATGAGGTAATTACGCGAAACCTAATTCCTTCTCTCTTTTTTTGACCCAATTGAAATTGTTGGAGTGCCGAGTTGATCTGCAAATCTGTGAATTGTAAGTTTGAGCTGGTCGGCTCTGCCCCAGCGTTCTTGATTAACGTGATGATCCGCTGATTTGATTGGATTAAAATAGTTTCTATAGACAGTCCAGATGCTGTGATATAATTGATCAAACTACTTGACTGCTGGGAAAACTATGGATGGACTGAGAGAATTGAAATTGGGGAAGGAAAGTAAGTGTGTTGAGTGCTGATCACCACGTTGAATAAACCTAAGTTTTCCCCTTTGTTTTCTGAACCTGGATGATACTCAAACATTGAGCCTGGCCAATTCGTGCTGAAGTTTGCATTTGAAGCATTGAATTTTGAGGGAAACAGATTGAGGAAGAAATTTTATGCCAATTCTGGAATGATTTATATCTTGATGAAGTTGTGCCAACTGCCGACCATGTTTATTCAACTCTACATTTATGCATTACATAGTAATTGATTTGAGTGACAAAGAGAAGAAAGCCGCGCAAGAGAAAGCTTATGCTCTAGACGACTCCCTTGATAACTTGGCATTGTATAAAACTGACACTGAAGTCAAGACCTGCAACTCCTGGGAGAAGGTTGCTGAATGGGAGTTCAAAAACTAAGTAGCTCTGCGGATGTTAGCCTTGGCAATGACTACTCATCTTTCTCGTAAAACCTTGAATAAATATGAGAGATTTGTTCGTGCGAGAAAGCAATAAACATACTACTGCTCACTTTTGTCAAGTGATCTCTGTTAATGTGTAACCCTTCTAGTTCCTTTGGTTAGCACCAATTGGGGATCTAGAAAAATATAGATAACTTTTTTAGGAGGGGTGGCAATTTTTTTTTTTTCAAACAAGGATCCAAAAAAATTTAGGGGGCAAATAAAGTTTTTTTTAATAGGTGACATAATAATTTAATTGTTTAATAATCATAAAAAAATAATAATTTTGTCAGTTCAACAAAGTTAATTTTATTAATAATATATATAAAATTCAACATAAAAATATCTACATATTTCACTTATAACGACTACTTTTGTCATCAAATTCATTGATAACAGAATTAGAATCAATGATTAGATTTGTGTGGATTCTCTTCACTTTTTTGTGGGTTCTCTTCATTTATTTAATCAATGTATTTCACAAATTTGAATTTCCTCAGTTTTCAAATTCTCCTCTTTCAAATATTAAGGTTTGAGTTATTTTTGATTTTTTTTTATATTTAACTAATCCGTCCAGAAATCCAAAATATGGGTGCTTGTAGAAACTAGAAACTTGGGGCCTTAGAGATGTGTTTGGGTTGGGACGATTTTTTTTTTGTTATTTTGATTTTACTTGATTTTTTAAGGTCCAAGATCTAACTTTAAAATTGATTATTACTAAAAATTTGATCCAAATACATTTTATTTTGTCATTACTAAAATTTGGCTCAAATATATCAAAAAAAATTTACTTATAAAAAAATATATTAATTTTTTTTATTCAAGTATATTTAAATATATTTTAATCCCAAATATATTTAAAATTGCCCCAAAATCTACTGCTGGTCATGCCCCTTGGCCGTCTTGATCAGCCAATGGTTAGCTCATTTTTTCATATTGTGTCAGACAGTTAGAGCCAGAGGATATCAAATCCTCTGAAGCCCAAAAGAGGCTAGTGAGACTGAAAAAATGTCGAAAGAGATCTACTGCATCTACTTAGATAAAAGCTCACGACAACTAAATTAATGAAAAGCTCATTGTAATTAAATTAAATAATCACCACAATGCATAAATAAATAAAATTCCAAATACACAAGTTTATGAACTGTCGTCTAAGTGGGTGTTTGCAAATTCAATTGAAAATCACCTTTTGACTTTTGACGGTGGAAAAGTCTATTTGGAGTGTTTGCGATTTTGACTTTTGACGTTTGACTTTGGGCTTTTGGCGGTGGAGAAGTAAAAAAAAAAAAAAAAGTCAGAAGCATATATGAGATAGCTTTTTGGAGTACTTTGGCGGAGACAATTTTATAATTATTTAAAAATTTAAATTTACATTTATAACTTCATAACTAATTCAATATTTTCAAAAAAAAAAACTTAATTCGAGAATATTTTTGTCATTTTCCATTTATAAGTTAAGAAAAATATATTTTGACTTTTGCTGTAGTAAAGCATATTTTACAAACACTTTTCAACTTCTTCATAAAAGTTCTTTTTTTCAAAAAAAGCTTTTGAAAAGTTATTTTTGTATAAGCACAATAATTTGCAAACACCCACTAAATATCATACGGGATTTTAAGTTTGTGCCCAGAGGCACACGGATAAGTCCAAGTACCCCCATGTAGCAATGTACTTAGCAATGACCTCCGTAGGATGAAAGCCGTCCCAGAAGGCTTTCAATACTCTGTTGTTGCATGGAACGTCATCATCCTTGATACATAGATTGGTTATGTTTGATGTAGCACAACATGGAGTAGACAAAGTCTTAATACCTGATTGGATTAGCTAGTGAGGTCAAAATACGTGTAAATGTATTTTCTTTTTGTTTAATCTAATTAAAGAATTGCCGATAAAAAAAAATATATTAATTTTGAACTTACCAAGTAGGTCAAATACGGATTGATCTGGTACAAAGGAGTATGTGTCTATGTAGCACAATCTTGCACCTGGTAGATCCTGATTTAATTTCTGGATTATTAATTTGAGCTTGTTGTTGAAAAGCTTCACAGCATCGTTGACGAAACCCACGCATGCAGATCTGTTGGTGCCATAGAATTGGGTCTCTTGAGGAGTGCAACCTGACGGAAGAAGCCCGAAAACTGCAACTGTTCTGGCTCCAAAGCTGCAAAGAGTCTAATCAAAGAATCAATAAGCACTGAAATATTCAAAAAATGGTGAAAAACAGATTAAGAGAGAATCGGATTGTGTTTGGGAAGAACTATTGAAGATATAGTTTATTGAAGAAAAAAGGTTGTTTAAAACAACTTTGCAAAAGTTATCAGATCAGAAGATGATACTTGACTACAACTTTTCTATAAGCATGTCTGATCGCTTAAAAAAAGAGCATAAGTAGAAGTTTACTTTTAAAACATGCATAATTCATTTTTTGTTTATTTTTGTAGTTTATATACACCTTATAAGTTGGCACACCCATTCACTCGCGTATGGACCCGAGCTCACTACGCCTGGTCTGCTAAAATTTGTACATGGTATCTTATTAAATCAAGTCTCAACCTGACTTATTTGAAGGGTAAGCGTTGGAGTGAATCTGCCTCAACATAGCTTATTTAAGGGGCCATGTCTAAAATCTTTACATGGTATCTTATGAAATTTATGAGAATAATGAATAACTCACCTTCACCATTATATATTAACCGACATAAACCCAAACAATTCTGACCAGACAAAAAAGGTGATCTACCGTTTATCACCTTAAGTTGGTCGGAGTATAGTCGTGTCAAGATTTCTGCATATTCCTCCGGCGTGGATTCACTACGAGAAATGCTTCCGGCCAGAAAATAGTTATTGAGGTAATCATTGTTGCCCATGTTGACAGAATACAAGCACTTTCTCAGATTCTCATCCACGGTTTCATTTCCGTATAAAACCCGAAGACGGCTGATTCTTTCCTTGTGATTCTGTAGTTGTGTGTCCAAGGGGATCACAACGCCCTGCATATGTAAAAAATAATAGTTAATTATATAAATTGATCTCTTTCATATTAATATTATTATAATATTAATTAGGAAGCTAAAATTCCAAAGCATAGTGATCGAATTGGCCTAACTCTAGTGATTGAATGAAGGTAACGATACACGCTTTAGTTGGAATATTTTCTGCGGGACTATTACACAAGTATCGAAGAGCAAAGCCTTTCAAATTTTCACATGATACTTTTCTATTTTCTGACACTCATATAATTCTTATATAAAGCGGCTTAACAACTCATAAGAAGGTGCAGTATCGAGACGCGAGACCAAAAAATCTTACTGTATTTGATCCCGTCTCTTTGAGAATTCCAGCAGCTCCAGAAGCATAGTTCACGCCATTTATACCGTCTGAGTCGGTTGCATTTGCATTTGGTGGGATGGGGTTTGCAAATCCCAGCAATTCAGCTGCATACATGCATAAACGAGAATGGTTGAAATGGGATAAATAAGAAAACGATAGTGATAAGATATGAACACAAAGAGTAACCAACCAAGGTAATCTGGAATGTTTTTTCCATTGCTGAATCTTCCAGTAGCAACTTTTCCTGGATAATCGATCCCATAAGGTGGATAATTGGCCTTGGCTGTTGTATCTAGATCGTTGTTGTTCCCGTTATCGAACAATGAATCTCCGAAAATATACCAACAAGGAAATTGTTGATGGCAATGAATTAATACGACTGCAGGGGAATTCATAACAATACAAGATAATAGAGATATGAACGCCCAGTTGGACAAGTTAATAGCCATGGCTAGGGAGTTTGGTATGCTAACAGTTGTGTTGGACGATGCTATATATAAAGGAACTTTAACATTTATGAGAATTTATAACACTTTTATTGTACGCGGGCACTATCTATTAGATGTGGGAAAAACGAAACGTGGACCAGATCGGTGGTCCGGCGGTCCTCCCCTGTCCCTAGACCGCTGCCAACCGGTAGTCCAACTGAACTGCCGGAAATTCGTCGGAATCATGTTTTAAAATAAAATAAAAAATTAAAAAAAAAATGGAGGTTAAAATGAACCAATTTTACAAAGTTAGGCCCATAAAATTTTATTTAGATGTGTCAACCCGTTGGAATTCTACTTACTTTTACTTCAGCAAACTGTTCCTCATAAGGATTTATTGTGTAATTTTATGAATAATAGATACCAAAATATATATATTTACATTCAACCCATTTGAATGAGTGTGAAATTTTTTTATAATTATTAAAATATTTTAATGATTACACAATTATTATCACACGTATATAAACCCATTTTATACCTTATTGTTCTCATTTGTGTTACTGTAGGAGCCGTTATTATAACTTTTCAAGAAGAAACTAATTTAAAATATTGTGTAAATGCTATTAGTGAAAAATGGTGCAAGTATATTTTTAACATAGCACCACTTGACCTTGTTGCCACCGTTTTAGACCCTCGACTTAAATTAGAAGGTTTAGAAACATCATTAAAAGATTAATGCAACAAATAACCAAAAAACCCAGGTTTTCAACAAGTTTCACATTCGCGGAACTTGATTTTTATCTAACCACTATTTTTTAGATTGCTCAAACAGGTAACGATGATGAATCATCATATTGGAACTTCGATATTCTTGGTTGATTATTCTTACGAAACGATGTCGTTTTAAAAATAAAAAATAAATCAGTTTTCAGTTATAATCAAAATAGATCGATGATAACCGTTCCGAATAAGGTTCGGTTCCTAATTATAATCTAACCGAATAAAAGAATAAATATTTTTTCTTGGTTATTCGATTTGTTTGTCTATCGATTTTTGGTTAACCAAATAACCGATGATTTTTTTGGTTACTCCTAATGCGGTTAGAGAGAATCAAGAGAAGTTTATGGGTGTGGCACGACACATGGTTAGAGAAATATTAGCCAAACTCATCAATGGGATTTTTCGATCCAATTCTTATTGCTTACTTTCTTTGGATGTCTATCTAATTACGAAAGCACCCTTTTTTGGATAGATAATTATGAGAGCACACTGATTAAATCCCAATTTCCAAAATAAAAGGCAACCCACCGCTGGCGTAGCCGTCCATTCACCATGTAACATCCCTTCCATGTGCAGTAGGTGAAGGATGGGGAGCAAAGAAGAGATGTGAAACCAGATAGAAGAAATTCAGAGCAAAACCACCTGCGCAAGAGGAAGAATAAGCGCATGAAGACAATTAGTTATTTCTGTTAATATGTTATTTAAGTTATAAAGTTGTATATGTCTTTATAGAGTCGTGAGTCTCAGTATCAGTTTCTTAGTCGTGTCCTTATAGAGTTGTGAGTCTCAGTATCAGTTTCTTAGTCGCGTCTTTTTTTAGACTTAGTCGCATTAGTTGGCTGAGTCTTGAGTCATTAGAATTAGTGGAAGAAGATGTGGTAATGTGACGGATTGTTAGAAGTTGGGTTCCAAACCTTTCTCTAATAAATAACCATTTGTAAGTTTATTTCAGATATGAAAAATGCTGAACTCTTCCCTTGAATCCTCTGATTTCTCTCGGTGCAAACTTGTGCACCAATCAATCTAAGTTGTTGTAACATTCCATCCATAATGTTACAAGTGGTATCAGAGCTATACGAATCCACTCCACAGTGAGGAATTTACACCCCCAAACTACCCCAACACCTCAAGATAAAACCCAACCACCTCTACCTCCGGTTCCTAAACAAAACAAAAGTCAGTATTCTAATGTCTTATTGGGCAAACGTCCTGAACCGTTGACCACCACTGAGTCCCTGCCACGATATCAAATGTGAGATATTTCGCCAGCACTGATGGAAAAAATTGCTGAAACTATGCAGTCTAGTTTGGCACTTCATGATGCTACAACCCCAAAAAAGTTAGATGAGTTGCACCTGAAAATGCTGTCCATCCAAGAAATTCTCTAGATATTGAGTCCTCAGAGTGTCCAATCGACTGCTTCAGGGTCTAATCCATCCAGCAACCAATTTTGGTTCTTGGCAACACTATTCACCGCCAGCTCATTGACAGTTATCTTGGTCGCACACCATAGCACCAAGTTTCCTACAATGATAGTGATAGAGAAGAATTCGATTGAGGGTGACGATCCATGATGACCTTTATGGACTTCCCCAATATCAATGGTACCCAACCAAGATCATGGATCGAGCGTAGCAATTCGTTCTTCTCCATTTATACCGTGATTGCATACGCTGAACGAATTACACTTCCAATCTTTAATGACACTGCACTCTGGTCTGAAACCGTACTGAAATCTCACCTCGGTCATCGAGCCACTGCAACTTATATGGTTGGGGGTGTTTCTCTTACTTCAGCCCCAATTTGAAGGCTAAGTTCTTGGTCACACAGTTGGTACAACTTCCCCCATTTACAATCATTAAGCAAGTCTTCTCTTTAATCTTGCAGCGCATATGGAAGATGTTTGAACGTTGCTCTAATCTTTTGTCCTGTCTCGATTGAATATTTAAAGAGTGAACGCAAACCAAGGATCTGGAGACAATATCCTCATCACTTGAATAAGCAAGCTTAGTGGACAGCTTCCCGTCAGCATCCTCATCAATCACGGCCAAAGTGAGAGCACTCGGGTCAATTTCTTCAGTCTCATCCTCACTGTATATATCTCCTCCATCGGTAACCTTCATAACATGGTTGTTGTGACACAAGGCAACCATATGTCCGTACCCTTGGCACTTGAAGCACTTGATTTTCGAACTAACTCCCTGAATGCGGTGGATTGGGCTTCTGGGAAAAATGTGACTCATCTGCAACATTTTGAAAATTCCTTCGAGAGGGGTTAGAGTTTGAATTCTGAAATTTTACCTTCAGATCAGGTTCTGAAGGTTCTTTATGAGGCCACGGCTGGTTCCTCCTCTTGTAGATACTGCAGTTTTTGCACGGCTAGCAGTCGATTCTTCATTATGATTTTACACTTGTTGATTATTATAAAAGACTTATTTTAGTAATTTTTATTGAAAAAATGGTATAAATCTTACTTTGGTTGTTTTATGATTTTTTTGGAAAATTAATTAAAGAAAAGAGATTTTGGGCGTAGTATTTCAATTGGGCAAGTCAATTTATATCAAGACAACAAAGCCCAAAAGAGATAAAAGTATTGATTGGCCAAGAAGAAGCAAAAAATCTGAAACCCTATGTGAAGAAAAAAACGCCGGAAAGAAAAATTGGAGAGAAAAGTCACGAAGAAAAAAAAAGAAGAAGAAAAAAAAGAGGAAGCGAGCAACAGGAGATAAAAAGTTTTGGAAGAAGGAAATAAGAAGTGGGAGAAAAAGACAAAAGAAGAAAGGATAAAAGAGGCAATAAAAAAAGAAGGAAAAAGGTAGAGAAGAAGGTGACGAGAAGGGGGAGAAAGAGCTCTCTGACGGCAGAAAAAATGAAAAGAAATAAAGAGGTTGAAGAAAAAGACAACAAGAAAAAAGTGAATAAGAGGTGCGACTGGAGGAGAACTTCCAAATCAGAAGAAAAAGCTACCGTTGGAACAATTTTTATCACTAAATTGTTGTGGATTAAAGCTTGGATTGAATTGCTTCTTCAAGGAGTTTTCTGAATTCTTAAGTTTTAAATATGCTTTCATTGTTTAAATTAATGTGGTATTGTTTAAATTAAATATGCTTAGTTGAATTATTGTTATACTCCTAAATTGATAGATGGTTGACTGATTTTGTGGAAATAAATGTGAGTTCATGTTTTGGGTTGCTTGTAATTAGTCTATTTGACAATTTAAATAGGTGAATGCATGTGATTTATTTTGGCCTAATAAATTACGTGAAAATACACAATATTGGTTAACTCTTTATTGCCATTGTACGATAATTGTCAAAGGGAACTTGAAACCTATGCTTAGACATAAGGTAGGTAAAAAGTGGATTTCTTATACTTAATTATTAATGTGAACACGCACTTGAATGAGTCTCCTGTTTACTTTGACATTAAATGTAGGAAGATGCAGTTGAGTTAATTGAAACTTGGCTAGGTATAAGTCGACAGAGGGAGTTAGCAAACAAATCTTGGAGTACTAGACATAGAAAACTAGAGCGTAAAAGCATTATCCCTAATAAGTTTAATCTTGACATGTAAACTTGCATAAATTGAGGTAATTAAAGTTACCATAGTCAAACTTTGGAGTATCCTTTAATCCTTGTCTATCTTCTCGTGATCTCAAGTATTTAGTTAATTTATTCTTAGTTTAGTTAAGTCACATTTCTTCTTTTATATCAGGTATTTGATTAAAAATCTAAAAAAAAAACAAGTTTAATCATTTATATTCATTTGTATGAATTGTATGCATAATAGTTTAGGTATCATACTTGAATCAACTCTTAACACCAAACACTCCCTATGGAATTCGACTCTATTTTTACTTACACAACTACACCCGTATGCTTGCGATAAAATGAGTGTTTTTAGGTAATTTAACTTGGTTTTGTGCTTAAATTCATTATAGCTATAAAACCCATCACCTGTCAAGCTAAGAAAGCCTCAGGATGATGCTTACCATAGAATTCCGGAATGGTCTGCTCGATGTTCCACAAAGAATCTCAGTCTGATCCCGGACATCAACATGCTTTCCAAGTTGGTCACACAGTCTTCCACAGCCGTGGCTGCCGAGCTTTTGCCATCAGTTACATGGGTGGTTCCATTCTTCGCCATTGCTCTTGTCTGCACCATAAACCAACAAATATACTAAACGAAAGTAGATTTAGTAAGGCCTCACTTCCCCAAATGTAACCCCCAAATTCACTCTTCCCAATTTCTCTCAAGAAAAGTTTAGAATATAGTGAAGGGAAGGGTTCACTTGCTTTTATAACTATCTTTGTTCTTCAAATTCCAATTCAGATGTAATGAGAACTAAAACGCAAAGAACTACCAAGGGATGCAAAAAATAGTAGGCAATATGATCAATAAGGCTATACAGATGAAATCCGAAGGGACAATACACAACAAATCAGAAACGCTCTTACTTGAAAAATGCCCCAAAAATGACAACAAACACTTAGAAAAAATCAAAATTTAATTTATGGGATGAAGAACTAGGGATTCTTGACTAACAAGAATTTTTCTTGGTTTTTTTAAACATATTATTATTATTTTAAAATCCTGTGTTGAACATAACCCTACAAGGACTCGAAATGTGAAAACGAAATTGAAAAATGAAATTTCTAAGTCTTTACTTTAGGTTTTTTGATTGAAAGGGGGGAATTTTCAAAATCTGATCTAAAAAAGTAGCAAGCACGATTTGAATGCTAATTCCCTAAACAAGAATAATTACAACTTGACTCTGATACCAAATAATGTGAATCTTTGCTCATGGAATGAAATGTGGAGTTAGGAACTTATTCTTACAAATTGAGATACACGAAGAACATAAAAATATGAAATGAAACATACTTAAAACAGATAAATTCAGAATAATCGATGGGAAGAAATATATTATGCCGTAGAAACCCAATTAAATGTGTAATATCAACCCCTAACCAACTACTACACTAGAAAGGAATTTAACCCAGAGGTCTAATCAAACGTCTACCCGAAGATTTGCCCTATGATAAATACGAATATTAAAGGATAAACCTTTACATAAACCCTAATGAGCATATAACCTAATTCTCTTTAAAATAGGAATCTAAAGAAACAAAGATATTCCTTTCAAGCTTGTAATTTTCATCAATAATCGTCTGTCTTGATAAGATGAGAATGTTGCCTTTTAAATAGACTTACAAAAAGGTAAAAAAGGCCTCCAAAGAATCTCCTAATTAAAATCCAAGATAAGTAATTACCACAATAATGAAAAAAACTAGTCCAACTTTCCTAATACAAAGGCCGAAATTTATTCCTATATTTAATTTAAATATAACGAAAACTTATTTGCAATCTTCAATTGCAGCTTCTGGGATTTGCCACTCCGGGTGGGGGTCGTGGCCCCCACTTGTATTCTCGGTCTCTACCAAATTGATCCATGACTTGTCAGCATCTAGTTTGGCTTCCTATTGTTTTTTATGCATTTCAACAATATGTTTAATGCTTCCTTCATCTTCTTAATCCTTGTGTGAGTCATTGGGTCATCCATATCTTTCAAATGATCAGCAAGGCGTGTGTGGTCTCATCCATTCGCATCAAGTAATTGTCATTTCCATTTCCAAGTAGGGAGATGTTGAATTCAGTTAGTGGCTTAACTCCCAATCCCCAATTTCTTAACTTTGACATACTTCGGGCCCGTTTTGCGTAGCCTTTTTAAAATTATAATTGTCTTTTAAGAACCTCGAACTACGAGATTGATGAGTTATTTTTTGAAAAAAAGGTACTTATAATCCACTTATAATTTTA
>JAOWBN010193788.1:0-15434 GCA_028565015.1 Pinguicula moranensis
CGTGCACTTCGATCCTTTTTAGCCAATGTAGCATAGGTAGGATCCGTTTCAAGTGGTTGAGTTATGGTGATGTAGTCAAGTACATCTTTTTCATGCAATAGATATTGAATCTTCCTGTACCATATGTCGTAATTTGTTCAGTCAACTTATCACTGGATGATAAATCATTGATCATGCTTTGGGGTGCCATTTGTGCAAGTATATTCAAAAATTGACATTAGGCACAATTTTGAATTAGGTTGTGGTTGGGAAATTGTGGTTATGTATTTCGGTTGAAAATGTCGTTAAGCTCGTAATCATCACGTCCTACATAACCATAATTTCCTTAGACGACCTAATTTTCACGTTTTTTAAACATATTCATGCAAAAACACATAGTAACACATACTTTCAAACGTATTTTTGGGCAAAGACTTGTTCACGGTAACAATTCGGTTATTTTTGCTGTAAAGCATTTTTGGTAAGTTTTTAAAATGTTCTGGCCAGACGGACTAGCTAAAATGGGAGTGTTAACAAACAACGTTTCCTTTTTCTTATTAACGTGAAGTTAGAAAGAAAATATTTCGAATATATCAAATGAATCTGAATGTGTTTAGAATTAATCCTTAATCAATTCGGTAAACACCCAGGTAGTGATCTCATACTAAATTTTGGATGATCAGTTTCCTAGACAGTGTTTTCATTCCTCATAAGAGGCCCAGATGTCTGGTGGGGCGCATATGTCCCTCTGAATAACCAGCCCTAGACAGCCTCATATGAGCACTATTATTGTGGATTTCTTTTGAAGATTTTAAAATAATTATGGTAATATGATTTTGATTACCATCATTGAATTATTAACGCACAGTTAATAATTGATTGTCCATTAATTTAATTAGGTTCAAACAAATTCTCTAATAAAATTATATTCCTATGCCACATAGACATGCTTGAAAATTAAATAAATTGGCACATAGCATTTAATTTAATTTCTAAGACATATTTGAGCATGTATTAAATTAAAATTGCACCTAGCATGAATTTTAATTTAAACTTAAACATGCATTTCTAGGAAATAATAAGAATTTTAAAATATTGCACTAAGCATAAAATTCTAACATGCATAATAGAAATTAAGTATTTGAATAAGCACTGAGCAAATTAAAATTTAATTTCTAATACATGGCAATAATTTTTTTATAATTATTTATCACATAAAAAATTAAAAAAAATTAAACGGTCCAATTTCATAAAATTGGGCATTTTTCTTGTATTTTGGGTTGCATAAGCAACAAGTGGAGGAAATGATGTGTCATTGTGGCCATATCATCTCACCAATGATGAAGCAACAAGTGGGGGAGATGATGTGTTCTTATTTGTATATAAATAGGTTATGAAGATAGAGAATGATTCATGAGTTTTGAAGAAAAATTGTAGAAAATCAAAGTGAGAATATTTGTAGAGAAAAGTATAGAATTCCTTTTTGCAAAAGAGAAGTGATCTTTTAGATATCTATTATAATCGATTTCACAACAACTATGTCGCTCTCGCAGACATTTGGTGATTTTTATAAATATTTTTTTCTTACATTTTCTTGATTATTTATTTATAGAGACTACGCGATTTTATTCATCAAGTCCTGGTGGCTTAAGTGATGAGCAACTAAACCTCACAACTATGAGGTTCAGGGATCGATACCCGCTTGAGTCGCAAAACGAAAACTGCCTCTTTGTATAATTACAAGAGTAAGGCCGCATACATCAGACCCACATACCCCAACTTAATTAGAAATATTATTGGTAAAGTTGCTTTTTTTACCCGATTTTATTCATTTGTGGTATAGCATAAATTTTCAATCTTTAGGGAGCCAATTGTCGTATCCACTACATTTCAAATTCAAAGGAACATGAGCTCTTCGCTATTTGTCCGTTGAGTGCTCCGTTCAAACATTCACCAAATGCCTTTATTCCTTGGCTGCATCACTCCCTAGTCACTACCTTTCTTCAATTCTCATTCCATGCCACTCGGATCCACAGACACCAGGCGCCATGGTTGGCAACTGCCCTTGCACCCTTTGCAGGTATTCCTTGTCTTTGAGCGATTTTATATTTTTATATTTGGATTTTCTGTCCCACTTACTTTCTGAGAACGACGCCGACTTCTTTTGCTTTTATGAATCTGTTGGTTGTGCTTCACTCGTAACCTAATTGAGTTGGGCTATTTTACATGGTCATCACAATGTCGAAGTTTGGAAGAACGAAATAGTAGCCAAAGTGTGCAAGAACAAGCTGTTAAAGATGATTGATTGAATGATTAGAGAAAGAATAACCAATATCTGAAGTGAGCGGGGGATTCCAATAAATGGGTCTAGGCTATTTTGATGATGAGTCTTACCTCATCAAATCCATCACCAATCAAGCACTGTGTGGAACCTTGTTGGGTACTGTATGTTATATGAGATTTTCTCGTTTCAGATTGCAGGCGCATCGATTTTCTGTTTCCTGGTTGCTGCGTTTTATTGTTTTCTTGGCCTTTTCCTGGGCAATAGAATTGCAGAGATCTCAGTCAACGTTGTCTTCTCCTTTGTGGTAAATCCAAGTCGCCTCAAGAACATTTTAATAACGATTATAGCTGCATTCTTTGGTCGACTGCTGTCGATATGATGTTTCCTCCTTGCTTGTGTTGTCTAGGCACTTTGTGGTGCTCTTCTGTTTGTCAGGTGTGCTGGCATTGATCCTGGAGACAAGAGCAGATTCAGATTTAAGAAGAAGAGAAGTAATAGAAATTTTGGGATCTCAAAATTCAATTATGGATACATCTTTGGCAGGATCTTCCTGAGATTCTTAAAAACTATGGAGCGCAAGATTCTGAGGACTTGCATAAGAAGGAAATACCTGGATCCTGTCAATACTAGAATGCAAATGGAGCCTCTTTTCTCGTTTCCGCTTGTTGTCCGGGATGATTGTGTTACTCCTAATCCAAAAGACAATGACATCTCATTCTGCTACCTTTGTGATTTCGAGGTCTCACGATTGTGCAACATTTGTTGATACTAGCGTTGTGTTACTTAGCATTAGTCCCCTAAACCAACTTAAACATTTGTAACCCACTCATCCTCAGGTCAACAGGTACAGCAAACATTGCAGGACTTGCAACCGTTGTGTTGAGGGATTTGATCACCACTGCAGAGTAAGACACAAAACATTAAAGTTCTGAAGACGTATACTTTTTCTCTGTCATCTACACGTTGTTAATTGCAGATTTTAACATTCAAACTGATATAGTGGTTGAACAACTGTGTCGGCAAAAAGAATTACACGACCTTCTTCCTTCTGATGATTTTCATCCTGATAATGGTTAGTCAGTTTTTGGTTTTATCCCAACCGTTCTTTGAAGTTTGGTTTCATTCTGATTTCCTACACTCACTTGCTAAGTGCTTAATGTTCCTGATTGTTGCTTCAGCTTGCCCTAGAAGCAGGATCTGCAGTTGCAGTATTCGTTAGGTGTTTTGCTGATAGCAAGGGCATGGAGGAGGACTTGCACAGAAGGCATTATAGAAAGTTCCCTAGAGGGGTTGTTGCTGCCGCATGCGTAATGTTTCCTTCTTTCCTTTTCCTACCATTAGTTAAGAAAATGCAGAGATGCATATTAACTTAATTCACTTGGAACTTACAGGTTCTATTGGTTCTGGTTACGACTTATAGCATGGCTGCACTGGGACAACTTTTTTTCTTTCATGTGCTTCTCATCAGAAAGGTAATGGAGTGATAGGTTTCCAATTTTCTTCATTTATGTGAAAGGCACATACCACAGTCCACACCACCAGATTAGTTGAAGTCATGTTGACATGTGTGAAACTGATTCTTCGCAGGGAATCTCAACCTATGATTTCATTTTAGCAATGAAAGAAGAAAACCAGTCTCTGGAATTCGAGTTGCTTGATTCAGATTTTTCATCTGACAATGATGAAGAAGATGGTAATGAGTCAGATAAATCTGAAAGGCCTGCTGCAGCTATAGCAAAGAAGCAACAGCCGCATGTATGCATCTCTTTTCAATTTATGCATGCATTAACACAATTCATCCAACATAGCAAGTCTAATGGAATGGAAGTTTACATGTTCCAGATTCTACACAAGTTGGCCATAAGGATAGATGGAGATCCCCATTCATCACCAGCTGTGTCAAAAGAAAAGCAAGGTTTCCATGCAGTAATCGATCCGAGGAAGTTATCCAACCTGAGCAGAGAAGAAGCTTTACTTGCAAGGGAAAAGGCTATGACCCGTAACCTGATGGTAGGGAGAGATCCACTGAAGCCTTTACCTCTGGAAATAAAAAGTGGACTGCTAACAAAACCAGACAAAGATTTATTGGCAAGTAACGATTCCCCAAAAGGGTGGCTTTTTAAGTCACCAGGATTATTTTCAAGTCCAAGAAGACGACTTTCCTGTTCTTCAATACAGCAGCAGCATCGTTCTGCTTCGCCAAGCTCATCGCCAAAGCATATGCACAAGAGTGATTTTGATTTGAAGTTGACTCGAGTCTCCAGGGAACTAGAGACTCACATCTCCAGACAAGTCTTGAGCTCCGTCTTAAAGAAAAATGGCAATGAGGACTCACCAAGATAAGAAACAAGGGAATGGACTTCATCGTATTTTTGACAAGTTGTTTAAGTGATTGTTTTTATTGGTGATCGATGTGATCAACTGTGAGAGAGATTCTGTTCGAGAGAGATATTTATCTGGTTAAGAAACTGTAAAGAGATGACAGATTCGAATTCGATTCGACAGTAGATAGTAATGGAATTAAAATTTGAACATATGTATGAGCATAATGAAAGAGTGTTTAAAAAGTGTGTTGAATGGATCCATGAAACAACTGGGTATGATCTCGTTAAACAATCATCATTTCAACTCCGAGAATATAATTCTTTCATGTTAATTACTTCCAAATTCCTCCACATTTCAATAATATTGATATAACCACAAAAACATTGATGACAAGCAACTCGAATAGTTCTCCATTTTGCGGATTCAAATTCTGGGTTTTCTTCACCTGTTTTTATTTGCTGGTCTGCTGACCAGCAGCAGATGAAGATGGCAACTTTTGGGTTTCAGCATCTGCAAGTTCATTACGGTTATTCACCTTTGCGCTGACATCGGGTTTAGTTTCTTTCCTGCGCTGTACACTTTTTTCCTCCTTCACCATTGCAGGTTGGAACTGATAACAAAAGAAGAAACTTTGTTAGACTTCCTGACATTGCTCTTGCTGGAGTCATCTGTTGGCATCTCAAGGATTGTATTACAGAGTGAATACGAACATCGAGCAATACCTGATAAATAGCATAGATGACATTCCTTCTCACCCGTGCCATCATATCCACAAAAAGATTGTACCCCTCAATTTTGTACTCAATCAGCGGATCTCTCTGTGCGTACCCCCTTAAACCAACGGCTTGCTGCATAAATTTTAGAGCTTGCAAGTGTTCCTTCCATAGTCTGTCAATGTTGTTCAGTATGAGGAACTTTTCTGCTTCTTTCATCAAACCTGGAGCTTCTTTCTCCACTCTTTCCTGGCATGAGGACGGAGTGTAATCCAAGATTATTCTTTTTGTAAGAAAAGAATCATTTACTCGACAACTTGACAAATGGTTGTTACACAAACCTGATCAGCATATTTGCCTACTCAAATAGCCATATAAACTACCTTTCTCTACTTAATTGAAGAAACAGATCTACTTATTGGACTCCTTACTCTCACATCATTTAGAGAGAAAAGTAGCTTGAGCAGACAACTAGAGAAGTAATAATGATAACCAACCCGTTTCTGCAGATATGCTTCTCGTCCACGGAGGTGAAGATAATCTCTTAATTTCTCATAACTGGAGCATTGGTTTTTCAATAAATCTGAGGTCAAATCATCCAAAAGATAACAGTACCTATAGCAAACAACAAGATACAGTTTCAATATTGGAACAGTCTGATGAAGGTTCATGTCAAGATAACAACCAATCACAGATGGAGATATCAGAGGCAGGAATTAACAAGAAAAAATAAATACGCTGGTTACATAGGAAAAAACTGCTGAACCTAAAATCCACAGAAGAAGTTGATGGTCAAATATGCAAACTTATCCATTAAAGTCAGCAAGTCCAGGTGGCAAACTCAAGAATGCATGTGACTTGGTCAATATTAGAAATAACATCTGGTATAACTTGATTATTAGTGTCCATTGGAGTCATCATTAATAATTCTTTTAACTTTGTACTAATAATGGACTATATCAAAATTCCTCAATTAAATTCCAGTGCTTCTATTAGTGAAATTACTGAAACTCAATACATCAAATGATGCAATGCATATTGGGCCGCGATGGAAATAACCTCTTTGTATAATTACAAGGGAAGGTTACGTTGTGTCGTTATGTTTATAACTTGATTATTAGGGAATAGGTTAAATCACACTATCTTTAGACTGGAACTGCACTTCCTGGTATGATTCAAGTTATTTGAATTCTAGTTTTTTATTTCATCACAGCAATATAAATTAGCAGCCAGAATGAGTGAATACAACTCAGTAGGCTTTTAAACATCAATAATTAAAAGACACCATAAGTGCTTTATTAAGATGACTATCTAATTGGGAAGTTAGAGGGGTCATATTATATTTAATTCCTTACACACTATGAAGCGCGTGGTGCAAGCAGTATACTTTTTACTAATCTTTGCATGTGAAATTATCTTTTTCATGACAGTGAAAACTGAAACGTGCATTTCACTGGCTTGGCTTATGATTGCATACATAACAAATCTCCTTTAGAAATTAAAGAGATAAAGAGACAAATCATTTAGTATTTAATTGCTCTGACATGTTCAATAAGCAATGGGAAAGATGATGACTTGAATCAGCCCAAGATGTTAATAACTTCACTTTTAGTTGAACATTTAAGAAGAGAAATACCACAAATAGAGTAAGGAACACTTCTGGGAACATATATTATCAGGGATTCCAGTAGATGCATTCAAATGACTTTACGTAACAGTAAGAGTAATGATTTTAACTCACTGTTGAAGTTTTGCTATCAGTTTTTCCAAGTTCCAACTTTCTCTGGGAGCATCAGAGCCAATATTTGCCTATTGCATGGTCAGGAACACAGAACGCATTACATCCATAACTTTGAAAGCAAAATCAAGATATCAAAATAGAGATTACTTTTTTACCTCCAGAATATCATCCATCGTTAGTTCAGCATATTCAATTAGGAGAGATTGGAGATCATCAGACTCCAAGGCTCGCCTCCGCTCTGTGTACACTCGATCTCTTTGACTGTTCAAAACCTCATCAAATTCAAATAATTGCTTTCGCATGTCAAAGAAGTAATTCTCCACTTTCCTCTGAGCTTCATCTAGTGCTTTTGTCAGCATTTTGGATTCTATTGGCAAGTCTTCAACTCTGAAAGCTCTCATCAAACCCTAGATGTCATAAAAGGAGTAACTTAAGTACAAGCCTCGCATAGAACAGATAGAAAAATACCTAAAGCAAAAGAGAACCTGAATGCGATCTCCACCAAATATACGGAAGATGCTATCTTCTAGACTAAGGAAAAATCGAGAACTTCCAGAATCCCCTTGTCTGCCACTACGACCACGGAGCTGTGAAGAAACGCGAGAAAGAACTTAGAAAAAAAGGAAAGACAAAATAAGTAGTGGATTCAACATAGCACTGCAAAACTCTTATACAAATGAGTAACAATCCCCAAGCACAAGGTGGAAATTAAATTTCATACCTGATTGTCAATTCGGCGTGACTCATGGCGTTCAGTTCCCACGACGTGGAGTCCACCAGCTAACACAACCTATTGCTCAGTGAATAAGGAAATCAGGAATTCAGAGGTCAGGGAATAATGCTTATATGCTGCTTTCCTTTACTTATAGTTCCCGTCTCTTCTATCTCATTTCTTCATTTATTTTCATTATCCAGGAGAGAATTATTTTGGTTAGGCATCCAGAAGAGAAACTTTTTTATCTTTCTTCCAGCAGTGTTGATGAAGCAAGCTCTTTTAGCTAAGATGAAAATGATAAAACTGATAATTATTACCTCAGATGTTTGCGCTAGAAAATAAGAGAATGGAAGGAACAAAATTCAATTTATGATGGCATTGCATCCGTGATCTTTTGCAATCTCCTTTTTCCTACCATTTTATGGATCTTTTCTTGGGCAGCTTGCTCATAGTCTGCTTTAAACAACAGATGGAAGTTGCATGTCTATCCATATAATTTAGATAAAGAAGAATCAGGCCTTAACAACCATGGAGGAAATTTAGTTTTACTTTCCATTGATCAAATGAAGGCTGGAACTTCTAACCAGGATGGACACTCAAAAACTATATGAAACTGGAAATGAAAATAACTTAAGAAGAACTCATTCAACATCAAATTAAAGATTACATGATGAAACAAAATATGTGCATCAATTACCTTCTCCTTCTCAACCTCAGTGTAAACCTTATATTCTCTAACAATCTCCAGAAATGCTCTTCGCAGCTCTGAAATGACTTCATCCTGAACAGGACCCTACATGTTCCAGTCCACTTACTTAGCAATAAATTACAAGCGTATATGTTTTGACAAACTCTTTTCCCATTGCTGTTCAAGCCATAGTCAGTTGATAACGAGGCATTAAAACAAATTTCACCTTTTCACAAGAATATGACAGCCGCTCTTCTGCTTCAAGCTCAGTCAATGACTTCAGACCCCACGTTTTGGCAGCAAACTGTACAGCTTCCTCAGCCAATTTGGAGTTATCCTTCGACAGTATGCAGGGAAATAACCTCTCATTAACCTGGAACATGACTCAGCGCCGTCAACAAATTGTGCTGCAGAGGAATACAGACTTAACAAAAGTGATAGCATTATGTATATCAATTCCAACCTCCCATGTTTTTTGGGGAGAAGGTTTCTTCACAGAAACAAAAACACCTTCAGCTACCCTTACAACTCTGCATCGATTTGATAAGTTAGAAGCAATTAAACATCAACTAATCAATCTAGCACATTATTAATTTTTTTTGATAAGTTAATCTAGCACATTACTATATTCCATCTTGTTGAAAAGATCAGTCAGAATAGGAATTAGCATGTGTACAAGTCTCATTTCTCACAAAGTTAAGCATACAGTTACTCAGACTCATCTAATTTGCAAGCATGCTTACATGTCAAAGCTGGATAGGCAAGTTATGCTTTGAATGCATGATCTAAAAGACAATTGTGCATCCTTAGCCAAATTTCTGATAGAATCCAGTTTACCAGAAGAACCTTCATTTTGCATGATTTTAAAATGATTTTGGCATGCTCGTTCAAGCAAGAATGTAAGTTCAAATCCATAAACGAAATTCCAATCAATGAATGTCAAGATAAAGGGAAGAGCTGATCCTCTTTCCATTTCAAGAGTTAGAACCTTTATAAGCTCAGAAAGAAAGAAAGCATTTGGTGTTGCCAAAAAAATGAAGCTAAAAAGAAACCTTGGCATCAACAGCTCACGTAATTTCAATTTCGCCATATATTCTGCATTACCACCAAGAATTATGTCGGTACCCCGACCAGCCATGTTAGTTGCAATTGTAACTGCCCCAAGACGACCACTCTGAGCCACTATTTCAGCTTCTCTTTCTACATTTTCTGGTTTGGCATTCAGAACCTTTAAAGGTATTAAAACCGTTAGATGGTAACCCAAGTGGGAAGGAAAGCATGCAATTAAGCACCTTGATAAATTTATTTTAATGGTTTCATAGCAACCTCATGAGGAATTCCAGCATTTCGAAGCTGTTCAGACAATGCATCACTCTGCTCAACACTGGTTGTCCCTACCAGCACTGGACGGCCAGTTTTGTTCATCCATGATATCTCAACTACAACTGCACGCCATTTTCCTGATGTTGTCCTGAACACTACATCTGACTCATCCTTCGGAGTGAGTAGAAGGAAGAAGAATTTTAGTTAGGAGGAGGCCTGACACTTTTAACCATAATCAATATAGATAAGGACAAAGTTCGCTTAATTTCACAGACCCAATAGAGATACTCTCCAACTGTTTCATCTGCAACCTAGATCCCATCCTAAACCCCATCCAGGTCAAAACAATAAAGGAGAGAGAACAAGTTAAATGAACAAGCCATAGGGCCAGCAAGTATGGCAAGAACCTTTCTTATCATGGGCTTGTTTGTGGGAATGATTGTAACTTTGAGCTTGTATATGCTCTCAAATTCGGCACCTTCAGTAGCAGCAGTGCCAGTCATTCCACATAGCTTTGGAAACTACATTAATTCATGAAGCAAGTATCAAGAGAAATTACAATGTTAAAATGATAACCTCACCAAAGGACACAAAAATGACAGAACATGAAACTCGACAGGATAAACACACTTGGAGGAAAAAGTTTTGATAGCTAATTGACGCCAAAGTCACTGTTTCATTTTGTACAGGCAGTCCTTCTTTTGCTTCAACTGCTTGATGGAGTCCATCACTCCAGCGTCTACCCTGTGATCATTTTAAACAAAAAAATAAACTACATATTAGTTCAACAGTTGGACTTGGAGGAACACTAATGATAAATCTAAAGTCAAATTAATATACAATTTATGGAGATGAGGAGGAAAAGAAATGTTGGCAGTGTAAAATGCAGAAAAAACATTGATAGCAACAACATAAAGTTAGTTCCTGCAATCTCAACACTATTTGTATAAAATAATAATCAAACTCGTACTTTATTAAGAATAAAGTACTACAAACCAAATCCTGACTGAATCTAGAATTATAAATCCTATAGAATTCTACTCAACTCTAACTCTATTAGATAAATAAACAGCCATATCTAATAACCATTAAATAACCTATTAATTATTAAATACCAACACTCCCCTTCAAGATGAGCTCCACTAAGCTCATCTTGACAGATAATTCAGTAGTCGATGGCCTCCCAAATAATTCAGCAGTCGATGGCCTCACAAATAATTCAGCAGTCGATGGCCTCCCAACAATCAACGGTGGCTTATCTAGTTCCTTCTTCCACTCTGGCCCATCCAGTAGTCCCAGTGTCCACAGAATGGGCCACCCAGTATCTCATTCAGATCTGACCTATCCAGCATTACTCTTCACTCCTCTAGCTAACGCATGACTCTTCATTCTTGATTCCTCTAGCCAATGCATAGCTAATCACTCATCTAGCCAACACATGGCTAATCACTCCTCTAGTCAAAGCATGGTTAATCACTCCTCTAGCCAATGTATGGCTAATCACATCCCTAGCTAACGCATGGTTAATCACATCCCTAGCTAACGCATGGCTAATCACATCCCTAGCTGAAGCCGACACACGGCTCGTCCACACTCTCGCCGACACACGGCTAATAACCACTATCGTGAATACTTTGACTCCCCCTGAGACGGAGTCTCACTCTCATCGCTCCTCAGTCGCATTAGCGCTCCCAGCTCGATAGTGGACAATTCTCTTCCCGGCGGTGTCGCCCCCAGACAGCTGGGGCGGGCGACACCGCGGGGGCGCGCTGGAAGCGCGCAGGGCGCCGAAGGCGAGATGGACTTCGCGGGGCGCAGGGAAAAGCTTTTGCGCTTTTGAGCCATGAGTTATTGATTCCTTGTTTTCTTCCTATTTCTCTCTTCTTTTCTTTTTCTTATGAGCTGTATATGTCTTATTTTGCTCTTGATATTAGCTCTCTTATCTCTTGTTATCTCTTATTTCCCTCTTGTCTCATTTTAGGATCTCTTAATGGCCCGGACCACGGACTGAAGGAGCTTCCTCGGGTTCGCGTTATCGTCGGACGAGGGGTTTCGCTTCTGGTTCACCACCTACTAACAAGTATGAGCTGCAACATGTAGATTTCCTATATGACTGATTTGATGTATAAGATAGGTGCGTAGATGCAGAAAAGAAAATTGCTAAAGGCGGATTAGCCAGAAGGGGGTCTTAGCACCTTAATCCAAAGAGTCGGAGAGGAGCTTCTCTTGTGTCTTCTAGAGTCTGTCATAATCGCCGGAAAATTGTCGGGGAAGAAAGGAAGGAGATAGAATGGAACTTGGAAGAGAGAGGCGTGAAGACACCGTAGGCGTGAAAAACTCATGTAGGCGTGAAGACCAATTTAAATCGTAGTCTACTCAAAAATCTATCTTCACGCCTACAGTGGCTTTCACTGCAATTTCATTCCAAATCTAATATGTCATTAAGTCAAATTTCATGTGATTTAGTAAACAGAATAGAAGTTCGATCAGTCTAACCTAAATAAAAAGATTAACCAAAGTGCCCTTTTGAAGATAAGTGTTTTAATGATCATAATTATAAAATATAAATATTTTTATTATGTATATATGAATTGTTTTATATTAATGGTATATATTTATATTTTAAAAATTAGAAAGTGCGCCCCGGATTTTCAGCCGATCGCCCCGGTGCGCTCTGCGCCCCTAACAACACTGAACTCAGTCATAGACCTCCATCTTGCAGGCTTCTTCAGCTCAACTCAACTCAACTCAGTCATTGGTCTCCATCTTGTTCGCTAACTAAGTGCTAGACACCCTCTTATTGGTCCCACGATGAAAGATGTCAACTCCGACTAGCAGCAATCAAATGTTGGACGAGTACAACTACTTCCCCCCATGATTGCACGGCAGCAGTCCAACTCTGTGCGATCAAAAATACCTGTAGAACTTGAACCCAATAATAACTCTGAGACAGTGCAGCAGCAGTCCAGTACTGTACAGTCGGTAATACCTCCAAGACGGTACGACAGCAGTTCAACATCGTGCAATCGATAACACCTCAAAGACATGACTACACGGCAGCAGTACAATACTGTGCAATCGATAACGGCTTCAACCATCAAAATCAAAATCAAAAGAAACACTTCCACATCAATCCTCAAATAACGCCTAATTGTATCTCCAAGTTTAGGCGATCAACACCACAAGCAGCAATCGCCAATCCACCCAAATTATCTTTCTTATCTACCAAAACACAAATATCCATCAAACGGCACCAAATCGACAAAAACTGAGTTGACAGATGCGACGGGGTAACCAAATAGAAGATTCTATTTTTTTCCCGGTGGCGTGGCATGGCGGTGGTGGGCGGAAGTGCGTACAGTGACGATCCCGATCGTGATTGTCGCAGAGGCTGAAAATGGCAGACGCACCGGGAATCAGCCAAAAACCGCCGTGGGTGGCGAGCTCTGGCAATGGCATATGAGCGCGCATGTGGCGGCGGTTCTTTGCTGTCTGGATATCACGGACGCCAGGGAGGCTGGTTGGTTGGTCCACGCACCAAAATACGGCGCGGCGGCAGCCGTGAGCTCACGGACAGTGGTTTTCCGACCGTGAGTCACTGGAAATGGCCGAATCCAACCATTTTTGACCAGGAACAGAGGGGTCTGGTGATGTGGTGTGGCGGTTGCAGTGGATTTCGGCGAGGTGGTGGCTAGGGTTTAGGATGTAAAGGAATTAAGGTTTTTTTCTAGGTTTAGTTAGAACCTGGCTCTGATATCATGTATAAAATAATAATCAAAACCGTATATTATTCAGCAATACCCCTTGGGATTTATATAGTACTACAAACCAAATCCTAACTGAATCTAAAATCATAAATCCTATAAAATCTAATTAACTCTAACTCTATCAGATAAACAAACAACTGTATCGGATAACTACTAAATAACCTACTAATTATTAAATATCAACAAATGTTGAAGAGAGTTTATGCTATAATTCACTTATAAATTTCTACCGTGTATATTTTGTCTTTTAAAATGATTCATCTCTATATTAACGCTTAGATTTCTTTATCTCATGATGAAAGAAACATTTAAATTTTGACATTTAGAGTTTTAGATAATATTGTTTCCTTATGAAAATATCTTCAAACATTGGCCTCATAGTATGTTTTTTATAAGACAAATATCACAGGGAAGCATTTTGGATCATATACAAACTATGGTTAGCCCCCCAAAGAAGTTAAAAAGAACAGGCAAACCTTAGTTTTCTGATCACAGTTGTCAATGTCAGTAGGTTTCTGTTGATATGGTTGCCTTACTTCAATCTCGCCCCATCTGTATTTGTTTGAACGACACACTCACTCCCAGTGAGATCCACAAGATTCTGTCATATGTCTAGGGCCAATTTGGTAGCATTATAAGATGGATATTACCGATGGATTGCATTAGTTATACACACACACACATGCTGTTTGATAGACAATTTTTATTTTCTCAAGTCACGGGATTGGAATTCCACGACCCGGTACTGTAGCCGTATTGCGGCGGGTTTTTAATCTGGTTGAATTTGGGTAGATTGAGCTCGGCCCGCGTAATTCTGCCATCCATGCGTTATAATCGCCTCTGATTTTGCCACTTATTTACAAGACTTACCATTATATAAATACATTGGAATACCATGTTTTCTACTTTGGACTCCGCGCTCGCCGTTCTGAAAAGAAACCCCTACCTCCTCCGTTCTTCCCGAGAGATGGGCATCCTCCTCCACCTCCGAACTATGGCAGTAAGTCGTCGCTCCGATAGATCCGTTGAAGGTAACTCCTTCTACCCATTATTGACCTCCGATTTGACACATTTTTGCCCCATAATATAGGGTTTCACAGGCCGTAGTACGTTCGACGAAACCGAACAATACACTCAATTGGCCCTCATTCGTAAGGTATTTGTCGTCTGAGTGTAATATACACTGAATCTTTTTTATTCTACCCTAGATTATGGGTTTGTGCGATTAAATCCATGTTTTATAGTTCCCGATAATTTTTTGTGTAGACAGTCGATCCATGGTATTTTGGCGATCTTGGTGAACTGCTGCATGTTTTCCATAAATCCTAAATTAGTTCGATGTTATTGCTCACGCGCCCTATATTACTGATTTGTGCGATTAAATCATGCTCTTAGGGCTTGTAGTGATTTCGTGTTTGGACAGGTGTTTCATGTTTATTCACACACTCTTCGGTTTTGTGCGATTAAATTAGGGTGGTAGGGTTTGGGATTATTAATTGTTTCGACTATTTTCGTTTTTCGAGTACTTTCTCTATATTAGTTATCATGTGCCTGTTCGTTGACTGTGACATGGCTCATATGCAATTAATCTTGAATATGTTGAGAGTAAATCTGTTGGTACTCGTTAGTACGTTGTTGCAACGGCTGCAACAAGAAACTGCAAAGCTAGAGCGTAAACGTAAGAGCGATTTAGCGCCTAAATACTTGATTTTGGACAAGATATCTGAACAGCTGGCATTTCTGACAAGGCTCACAAATGGGAACAACAGAGATTGTTTCCATAACCTACGGATGCATAAGTTTACTTTTATAGAACTTTGTCGTGTATTATGGGATGAAGCCGACTTATAAGATGACCATTACGTGTCTGTGAAAGAAAAAATAGCCATTTTCCTTCGT
>JAOWBN010193799.1:0-15433 GCA_028565015.1 Pinguicula moranensis
GTGCAAGTGATGAATGTGACCTTCCGAGAGATAGTTGGGAGTTCGAAGAAGAAGACAGCCGTGAAACTTAACTGCAGTGAAACAGTTCCATGTAGAGAGATTGTAATGGAGGATATTTACATACGAGTCAACGAGGACAAGGAGGCTACGTTCGAGTGCAGGAATGTGCACGGGAGAGCTCACGGACACCAGATCCCAAAGATGGATTGCTTTAGCTGATAGGATTTTGGATACAAATTTAACTAAACAGGCTCTATGTATGATTTTATTTCTAAATCAATTAATTCAGATTCGCTGGCAAACACTTTTTTAGATTTTTTTCACCTTGCTTGTCAACAAATTCAATCCAATAAGATAAGATCAAAGATTATTCTAAAAGTTGACTTTGTTATTGGTTAAACGCGTTCTTCCCTCCTCCTTTCATTGGTTTGATTTTTTTGGTTTTCTTATTTTGCTGTCATGCGAAAAGTCTAAGAAATGGAGTGCGGAGCACGCATCAACTACTGAACTGAATGCCATAAATGAAAAGAATGTGATATTTAGGAAAATTGGAAATGAAAAGGAATGTTCCCAGTAATTGAAAATCAAAGTCTTATTTTATTCTATTTTATTGTAAAGAATTACATTGACTTTATAGATTAGGCTAGTGGAAGTTTTGGTGTAAGATAAAGGAAGGATTCTTCCCCTTAATTTTAGCCTATCTCAACAATATCTTCTTGTTTCTCTTTATATATCAGCCAGCTTGCTGATTGTTAATCGCTCAACCAGAAGACTTTTGCGCAGGCCACTGAACAGACAAATACATACAACTCTGTGAAACCCTCTTGTAAGGTATTCCCAGAAATCAATATCGATTCTTGATCTCACTGTATGATCAATTTTGGTTCTTGAGTTGCTTTTGTGCTTACAGCTGCTTAAATATTTCATGGTTCTATAGGGGTACTTCTGTTCTTGCGAAAAGTTTGATTCTTGGAGTAAAAATCATGATTCTGGGATGACCCTGTTGTTTTCGTTTTCAATAATCAAAACCCACACTATCATGACATCATAATCTGTTAGTGTTCGTTTATATGTTTTCTGACTTTTTTTTTCGATGTGTCTTATTTTTCAGAGATTTTGACTACGAAAGACAGTTGTTATTTCTCTATGAGTGGAAGGAATTTTGTTGATTTACCTTTTCTAATCTTCAAACTTTATGTCTGCCTCTTCATGTTCAAAGTAGTTTTTCTCGATTAGGTGGACTTTGTTATTGGAACCAGATTGGCATGAACTCTGACGCTTGTAGCATTTTTCTCTTTGATGGGTCTCTTTTTGCTTGTCTGATAAATTTCTTCCAATGAATTTCAACGTTCTGTTACCTTTGTTAATCCCAACTGTTTCCCCCCATTGTTTAGATATAAGGTGACTATTTTCCCTCTACTATTGTAGGATATGGGGAATTTATTTTGCTGCGTTCAAGTGGATCAATCTACTGTTGCTATTAGGGAACGCTTTGGGAAATTTGAAGAAGTCCTTGAGCCAGGATGCCACTTTTTGCCATGGTGCTTTGGAGTCCAGATGGCTGGCCATCTATCCCTCCGTCTGCAGCAATTGGATGTCCGTTGTGAGACCAAAACAAAGGTTCTCTTTCTCTTCTAAATCTTTTATGAGTCCTAAGTTCTTGATGCTTTGAAGTTTATAGGAAGTTTCGATTAGTGACCTTTTTAGATACTATAGTACTTCCTCTTTCTTGTTTTCCTACATGATGCTGCTAAGTTCGTTGTAGTGAACTTTCATATGCTTTTGAAATAGAGTTGTTGTAGTAACCAATGTATGCTTATAGTAGTAACCAATGTATGCTTGTAGTAGTAACCAATGTATGCTTGTTGTAGTAACCAATGTATGCTTATAGTAGTGATCAATCTATTTCAGGATAATGTGTTTGTCAATGTGGTCGCGTCAGTCCAGTACCGAGCCCTTGCAAATAAGGCAAGTGATGCTTATTACAAACTCAGCAACACTAGATCTCAAATTCAGGCCTATGTCTTTGACGGTATATTTTTCTCTTAACACTTTGCAATTATGGTTCTGACTATGATGATTTGTGGACTAAGAAGTTAATCAGCAGCATTTTTGTTGATTCCTTTATTCCAGTGATAAGAGCCTTTGTTCCGAAACTCAATCTTGATGATGCTTTTGAGCAGAAAAACGACATTGCTAAGGCCGTTGAGGAGGAACTTGAGAAGGTAAGAAACTGAACTAAATGAGCCTAGTTATTGAGTTTTTGTTTTGTGCTTTATTGATCTTATCTTCATTTGCGTTTGATTTCAGGCCATGTCATGTACGGGTATGAAATTGTTCATACGAGCATGTTAAGAGAGCTATATGAATGAAATCAATGCAGGTAAACTATCAAAACTATCCAAAAAAATCAACTTCAAGATGTCTTCTTGTTCAGAATGTCATCCCATCTTAAGCCCTTTATTCGTTTTTACTTGCATCATTTACTTCTTCTATGTGACGATATTCTTCATTACAAAGCTGCTAGGATGAGGTTAGCTGCCAATGAGAAAGCAGAAGCAGAGAAGATCCTGCAAATCAAGCGAGCTGAAGGTGAAGCAGAGGCTAAATACCTCTCTGGTCTGGGTATTGCCCGCCAGCGCCAGGCCATCGTTGATGGCTTAAGAGACAGCGTGCTCGGATTTTCAGTTAACGTTCCAGGGACAACTGCAAAGGATGTGATGGACATGGTCCTTGTCACCCAATACTTTGACACAATGAAAGAAATTGGAGCTGCATCAAAATCCTCTGCTGTGTTCATCCCTCATGGTCCCGGTGCTGTTCGCGACGTGGCTGCTCAGATAAGAGATGGGCTCCTTCAAGGTTCACATCCAGCATAGTTTGCAATTCACTTCCAATGCTGTCTTCTCAACTGGAGTTTGTTACAAGCTTTTCCATCCCTTTTCCCTTCTGGTTCTTCTCTTGTGCTTAGACTTGTATATGTTGGTAAATGCATATAGATATATTGTTAATTCCCCTATGATCTGTTTGATAACCTTTTGATGGTTAGGATTGATTCTGGCTTTTCCTTTTTGCTCCATTGATGTGTGAATAATAGATTGCTTATTCCTTGAGAATCCCAGGCCTTCTGTCGGTACAACAATGTGTGTATAAAGGAAGGAATCAAACACACACCTTGGGATTATTTAAATCTATAGATATGATAATAGAGTAATTCTTGTTAATCACAAAAAAGAAGATGGTGGAGCGAATTTTGGATGTGGTCAATTAAAAAAATATTTCTTGAATAACCAAATTATATAGGAAGTTTGGTGCAATATTAAAGTTTCCAACTATCTATTTTTAGTAATTTTCTTTCCTAAATTTTTTTTGACTTGTGCTCTAAATTTTTCATTTCAAACTCAGAACTTAGAATAGTCTTAAATTGTCTATTTTAGATTTATTTTTACTTATTAACAACATATCATCAACTAGTGGCAGATTTAGAGGGGCTAGGAGGGGGTTTGGCCCCCAAAAAGTTTTGGATACCTTTAAAAATATTTAGGCCCAAAAAAATTTAAATATACTTGGAAATTTTCTTTAATGTATTTGAGCCAAATTTTAGTAATATTTCATTCAGACAATGTATTTGAATCTCAAAATAATTTAAATATACTAGTACAAAATATTATTTATCGTCAAAAAATTTTTTGGACCCTCATAAAAAAATTCCAATAATTTTTTTTTTGAGCTCCCCCTATATTTTTTTCTAGATCCGCCATTGTCATCAACATACAATAATAGAAACATAGAAGAATTTTTAGAATGAATAAACTACAAACACGAGTCATAACTACTCCTTTTAAATCCTAGATTTAACATAAAAGAATCAAATCTTTTATATCATTGTCTAGGAGCTTGTTTTAACCTATATAATGATTTTTCAACAAACATACAAAATCATATTGTTGTGTATCAATAAAACCTAATGGTTGTTCCATATAAATTTCTTCTTCTAACTCTCCATTTTAAAAAAAAAGCTGTTTTAACATCAAGTTTTTCAATTTTAAGATTAAAACATGCGGCATATGCAAGCATTATTCTAATTGTTTTGAACTTAAAAAACGGAAGAATTTTTTTTATTGTAATAAGTTCATTCTCTTTGAGAAAAAACCTTAGCTACTAACATAGCTTTAAACAACTTTAGCTACTATGTGCGTTTGGTAGCCGGTTTACTTTAAACTGGGGTTTGGGTTAAGGTAGGGTACCGATCGGTTACAAACTTTGTGATCCTGTTTGGTAAACCGGGGTTTGGGTTTCATATTGGGTTTTTTAAACGGTCAAATTGGGTTTTCTCAACGGTCAAATTGGGTTTTTTAAACCCTCGCAATTTGGAGGGTTTAAAACGCGACCCTAAACCAGTTTCTACCCTGCCCGGCAAGTAAACCCCCGGGCAGGATAGAAAAAATGCGGGGCACCAAACGGGGGGCAGATCCGGTTAAAGTCGGTTTACTCAATGAAAACCGTCCTAAACCCTCCGCAAACCGGCTACCAAACGCACCCTGAGAGGTTGAGGGGTCTGGTTTAAAAACTATAAGGGGGGTCACTTCTTATTCTTCGTCTACTCCAGGTGACCTTTATCTTAATAAATTGGAAGGGTGCGATTGATTGCTAGTTGTACGAGCTCCGACGACGGTAGAGTCCAAGGTGACTCTAGCATCACTTACTAATAGCTGGAAAAAAAACCCATCCAAATTCCACTTAACTTATCCTACAACTGCGGACCGATGGAGTTCAATTTGAATCTCACAAATCCAAAATGAGACTCAAGAAATGCCATTTTTTGTGAACATCACTAACACTACCATACGCCGAGAACAATTTCCACATCCCATTCGTTTGCCACGAGGGTGGAATTTGTAAAGTAAAAAAACATTTATTTTTCATGCAGTTTTGTGATGAAATCAGGCAGAGGCTTCAAAGGAGGAATAAGAGTCTCACCACCAAAAGAGGGCTTTTTCATTTTTGGGGACTGACTTGAGTGAGGTAGTACCAGTGTCCATTCCTCACTTTCGGCTAACTTGGATTTCTGTTTTGCGTCAAATATATCTTGAACCAAATTAGACGACTGGGAATCATCTTTTTCCAGTTGCTTGAGGAGCCAACAATGGAGAAGCCATACTTTATCAGACGACTAGAGACTTCAAATCTCGTGTGGAAATCTGAAGTCAGAGCAAGGTAAGGATAATTTTGCTGGATTCCAACAAGTTAGAAACCACTAACGGCTATTTTGCGGTGGAGCTTAGGGAGGAAGATTCCTAGAGTGAAGGGGGATAAACCTCTCTCATCAAAGAAAAAACAAAATTGTCTCTAAGTTGTAACTTTTACAGCATATGAAATGCACAAAAAAGAGTTTACCAAACTTTACAAGAAAGTTTAACCTAATACCTAGCCACCAACCATTTCTTTTGCTCTTTCAACCTTGCCGCTTTTCACGCAAAAAAAATCATCATGGTACCAACTTATCCCAAGAATAATGAGATCATGATTATAGACAATGTGAAGAATGACAACACGTTGTTGCTGCTACTAGAGGCCTTTCTCTGGTGGATTTTTTGCCAACTAATCCAATTTGCATCAAGCTGAATGACAGTAATTTCGCATTGTGGTCCACATGTGGTCGAAATATTCCTCTCTAGACGGAACAGACTAGGGTGCATCACATGGGACTTATCGGAACCCACAAAGACTAATCCTTCTCATCGACAATGGCCTACGACTAATGCCATTGTGTAAGGGTGGCTGATCAATTCACTAGAGCCTTCCCTGGTTGGAAACTTTATATGGTTTCCTACAGCAAAACTGGTGTAGCATGCTATTAGCACGACATTTTTAATGGGAACATCACAATTGTACGATGTACGTCGCTATGTTTCCAACATGAATCAGAATGGTGGAACAGTATTTGTTTGTTATGCCAAAAATTCACTATGAACAAGAAAGGTTTATGTACAAACATGAGAAGACAACAGAAAATGAAAAATACAAGGATAGAAGGGTATGGGTAAATCCATAGAGCTCGATATGCATGTACAGTTTGTTGGACTACAGTCATCTGCATGACTACCACAAACTCTAAAATAGGGACAAACTACATTGATCCGAACTTGTAGCTTCCCAGGTTGCCTCATATTTATTTTTTTGCATACAGGAGTCAAGCATGGGCTTTGCTCAGCTCAGCCTGCAGATGGCATACAGGAGTCATTACTATCAACATATCAATATCAAGGCTTGGTACTCAGCTCAGCCTGGTCGCCTGATTGCCCGAGTAATTATGGGATTGTTCTTTGATCCCCATTTCAAAGTAGTGAAAGCCAGCCATGATGAAAGATAGTGCTAATCTATCATCTTATGGTTTTAGCTCCTCATCTCTATATTGATGCACCTGGTGTCAGTTTGTAGCCTCACTGACTGTAGGATATGCTCAAGCAGTTGAGAAGGTCATACAGACTAAAGGCTGCAACATCCAGTCATTCAGTGTATATGAGAATAGATGTACTTCTCTTGTTACATTTATCCTCTGCCAAGTGACTCTTTGAATGTTGTGGAGAATCTGCATGGTTTTCGGTTCCACTCCTGTGAAGTGTTGGATGTTGATGTTCTTCCATAGAATCCATGCCATGTCTAGCCAGATTGTTGTTCAATCCTCTTTGTGTGTGCTAGCAGGTTTCGTGTTATCAAAATGTTCTAGAGATGGGGCATGTGCATAATTGCCTATGAGGTCATCAATGCCAAGTAGTCATCCCTGTACTTCATCCCATACCTTTGTGGTGGTTGTGCATGCCTGGAAGAGGTGGTCAGCTATTTCATCTTCCATGTGGCAAAAAGTGCAGCTAATTTCCTGTTCTTCATGGATAATCTTTTCGGCCTGCAAGTTAGCCTGTTCCAAACCCTTTGAAGAGATTGTACTACATCCTCTGAAAACATTGGTTGAGTTCTTGAGCAAATCTGTTTGTAGGCTTCACGAACAGTGTAGGATCCAGCATCATTTCAATCAAATATATACTTTCAATCAAATATATACTTGTCCCTCTCATGTGGTATGGAAGTGATATCCTGCAAAACAATGGATTGGACTACATAAATCCGATGGTTCATTACCTCATATAAGCCTCCTCCATCTCCACTCGCAAGTCCAAATGCCTCTCACCCATCTTCCTGAGTTTGGCAAAGTCACATTTTTATTCTGAGCAGTCCTATAGAGTAATGGATATCTATCTACTAGGATTATGTTTAGGAACCATTTATCAGTACAGAATCAAATATCTTCACCATATCCTACCCAGATTCTAATGTTCTCACTGAACCATGTGGAGCCTAGTGTGCTCTGTAGTCCTAGCCACCATTTAGAAGCATATGTTCTAGCTCTTCTTCTCTCTCTTTGTCCAGTATATTGATTGTCTATTCCATGGGGCTCCTGTAGGTTCCTAATGGTTAATCTCCATTATGTGCATACTTGGATTTGATGATGGCATAGGCAAGACTGTGATCACCCTGTAGCATTTGCTTTCCCCACTTTTCAAGCATGGCATCATTGAAAGCTGAGAGAGATCTCACCCCCAGTCCTACCTGTGCTTGAGAAGTTGATATTTTACTCTAGGATACCCAACACATTCTCCTTTTCTCAGCTATGCTCCCCCAGAAGAAGGATCTCAATACTTTAGTCAGTTGATTAATCACTGAGGGGGAAGCTTTATAGAAACTGAAGTAATGAGATGGGAGAGCATTCACCACAGCATTGAGTAAGATCAATTTGCCACCTTCTGAGAAGTATCCGTGATCCCAAGAAGTCAACCGTTAGTTTAACTTCTCCATAACAGGGCATCAAGTTTGAGTTTTATGTGGGTTGGCCCCAACTGGCAGGCTTAAATATGTTAATGGAATGGCTCCAGGATGACAACCCATGTAAGCTGACATTTCCATCACTGCTTGGTGATGCACATTCACTCCAAGAAGTTGGCTTTTCTTGTAATTTATGCGTAGTCCTGAGAGAAACTAAAATTCTACAAAATGGCTTTGAAAACTTTGATGGTGTTCCAGGAAGCTTATCCAAATAGGACAGTATAATCTGTGAATTGCAGATGGGAGATAGGCACCTTTTTCTTTCCAATGTGCAAAGCTCTGAATAGCTGGATTTCTATTGCCTTACTTACCAGTTAGACAGTCCCTCAGTTGCAATGAGAAACAGGAGACGGGATAATGGATCACCATGTCTAAGTCCCCATGTTGGGTAGAATTCTTTTGTGGGATTACAATTAATTAAGACAGAGGTTGAAGAAGATTCTAGTAAGGCATTGATCCACCATATCCAGCAAACAGGAAAATCCATTTTGATCATGACATCAAGCAAGTAATTCCAGTTCACAGTGTCAAAAGCTTTCTCAAAGTCTACCTTGAAGATTAAGGCCTGTTTTTTTTCAACTTTATGACCTCGTCCGCTACTTCATTAGCCACCATAACCCCACCTATAATCTTTCTTCCCTTAATAAAAGCCATTTGCAACTCAAAAATCAAGCCATCAAGAACATTGCTTAATCTGCAATAGTTTTTGGCATTGCACCAATGAGTGTGATTGGCCTATAATCTTGCACCTACAGGGGTTCTTTATTTTTAGCAATGAGCGTTATGTGAACCGCATTGATGCCTTTGTAAAGTTTACAGTTCCTATAAAACTCAGACAACAACAAGCAAATGTCTGACTTCATAATGGGTAAGAAGTGTTCAATGAATTCAAAGTTAACTCCATTTGGCCCTGGGCTTTTGTTGCTCCCACAATTCTTTACTGCTTCTAGAACTTCAGATTATGTAAAAGGTTCCAGTAGTAGTTGCTATTGGGAGGCAAAGAGGGTGGTGAAGATCACGTGTGTAAATTTTGTCCTTGCATGGGATACTTTTGTATATCTGCTAGCAAAGTTCCATCTGAAGCATTCCTCCTTGACTGTCTCAACCTCATCTAGCCTCACATCCCCATCACATATCCCATTAATAGCATTCCTTCTTCTATTATTGCTAATCCATCTATGAAAGTAGGCTGAATTGGCATCTCCATGTTGCCGCCAATCAATCCTAGACTTCTGATAAAGGGTGCTGCTAGGCTTTTGGTGACTAAGGACAATCGTTCTCTTAGTGTTCGTAGTAGGTGTTGATCAATATTACTGATAGTGCTTGGGCTATCTTGTTCAGCTAGGATTTCCATCTTATTCAATTCTATTTGCTCCCTTCTCATGTATCTTGGGGCATCTTTATTCCACACCCTTATGCCTTGTTTAATAGCTCTGATCTTTTCCTTAACCCAGTAACTAGCATACCCTTGTAGGCCATAGTTATTCCATTTGTCACCAGTGCATTGTATTCCTTATTTAATAACGAAATATCCAGTACTTTTAGAGGTTTCAGTACCAGTTCTGGACATCGGAAGCAAGACTTACCCGGCAGCGGTCTGAATCTTCTTTGTCTAGTCCGGATTGAAGCTAGAGGTGCTGTTGTCCCACCCAAAGGTCATTAACTAGAAATCTATTTAATCTACTCATGACTCTCAATGGGGGGTAAGTACCAGATGTATCTCCTTCTAACCATTCTGAGATCATGCAGATCCATGTTTGCAACAAAGTCTCTAAACTGTCTGATTTCTTGATCATTTGAGTGATGCGCAGCTCCTTTCCTTTCCTTTTTATCAGGGATAGCATTGAAATCTCCAACAAGACACCATTTCTCATTATCTTTCCCCGCTCTAATATCTAATAATTCCATCCATTGTTCCTGTGTTCGAGTCAGGTCATTAGGGCCATAGACATTGATCATGTTAGAGGTCAGGCCCTCATCATTCCATATACCTGCAACATCCAAAAAACCCTCTCCTCCCAATATACAAGTTTTTTAAAATTTGTTGCTATTCCATATGCAAAGAAGACCACCAGATTGACCCCTTGAACTCTGATAGATCCAATCAAATTCAAATTCATACCAGAGTGTGGCACATAATTTTCTACAAACTTGTTCCAGCTTGTTTTCTTGAAGACTAATAAAGTCTGATTTTTGTTTGTATATCAGTTGTTTAACCCCGCTCCTCCTCCCTTGACCGCAGAGGCCTCTTACATTATATGTGATGACCCTCATTGAGTAACTATCACTTCTGTTTGCATGGGAAGAGCAGGGCTACTAGGTTCAGCTTCCTCCTGCAGTTTCTGATTGATAGTTATAAGAGTCTCCCTGGTTTCAGCACACATGAATCATAAGATATGCCAAGTTGTCTGCCTATTTCCATAGTGATGTCAGCTTCATTCTGCAGCTGATTAATGGTGGTTTCCCCGTGAGAGGAAGTTGGGGGTGGTAACTCAGAGGGTGTCATTAAGTTCACCAGTGAGAAAAGTTGAACTATCCAATCCTCTAGTGTAGATAGGTTGTTAGCACAGTCATGATCAATGGTCTTCCTTGTTTGGCTCCTTGTCTTTGGACCTCCTCCTCTAATGCTGGTTTGTAGCTTCACCTTTGGTGGGGTTTTGGCAGGGACCTAGGGATAGGAACTCAACCTGTGACAGAACATCCTAAGTGTATTCATCAACCCCCGTGTGCACGTTTTGGGGAGCATTTTCAACCGATGCCCCCATCAAAGGAACTTTTGGTTCCTCCCTAGAAGAATGTACCTTGTCTAGACCAGCAACATGATTATGTAACTCATAAACTTGTGCTAGATTCAGTGCAGGGTCAGGAGTAACATGGCCAACAGAGGAGTGTTCCATGTTTCCAGTATTTTCATCAGGCATTGTTCCCACTGGAGTTCCACCAGACATATCCTTTTGTTCCTGAGTTGCCAACGAAATGGTGGAACTGTTGACAAGTACTACATAGTTCTCCAAGGATTGGCGAGAAATTGATTTCAAATGCCTCAATCCCATGAATTGCAGCAAAGACATCACTTAGTACAACACTCTACTACAAGAGGAGCGCTTGTATATGTTCTTGGTTGGTATAGTTGATTATCTAGAAAACATTTGATCTGATGTCTTGATGTTTTAGCCCCTTCCCGCTGTCTAACAGGTGTATGTGCATGTTCGTTGAGAAGCCTCTCGTAGATCAGTGATGGATCGAGAACCATAGTATCCTTAGGGTGCAACATTTTCCTCGTCAGGATTACGTCAAAATGATAGATCTTGCTGGGGAACTGTGGATGGAATTGTTGAAAGGGGGATTATAGACATTCTTCATACTATTGAGAAACTTTTTCCAACTCAAAGAATATCCTGACTGGTGGGCTAATTATAAGGAAAAGAAGAAAAAATGCAAAGCTAGAAGCAGAATTTGTAAGACTGCCTGCTCGCTACTCTCTATAATGTGAAAACAACAATGCAAGGTACACGACTATATCTCATGGAAACTCATAAAGGGTGCAGGTTCTCTATACTTTTTATTCGCAAGTGTTATATGGTCATAGTGTACGTACGAGCATAGACAAGGCACTTCAAAGTCCTGAATGGAAACTTGTTATTGAAGAAGAAATGAACTCACTGTTGAAGAATTCTACGTGGGTGTTGATGGAGTTGTCAAAGGAGAGACAACAACTAGGGTTTCGGTGGGTGTTTATTATTAAGCATAATGCAGATGGAACCGTGGTACAATATAAAGCTAGATTATATGCGTAAGAATATACTCAGACCTACGATATAGACTCTAAGGGAATTTTCTCGTCTATTGCTAAATTAAATACTGTTCATGTCTTATTATCTCTTGCAGTAAACTTTAATTGGCCTTTGCATCCATATGATGTAAAGAATGCATGTTTTTTCACGAAAATTTAGAAGAAGAGGTCTATGTGGATCTTCCATTGGGAAACTCATGTGATTTGGCTATGAAGTTGTACGGATATAAACAAAGTAACTCATATGACACCCTATTTCTTAAACATCAATAAGGTAAGCTTATTGTTTTGATTGTAGATGATATGATCATCACATGGAGTGATGAAGAGAATTGAAGCACTACAAAGGCAGTTGTCCACAAAATTTTAAAATGAAGATCCTAGGGGGGTTGAAATACTTTTTGGGCATCGAAGTATCATGACACAAGAGGGGTATTTTTCTGTCTCAACAAATTATATATTGGACTTGTTAATAGAAGTAGGTACTTGACTGTAAACCAATCAAGACGCCAATGATGCAAAACCACAAGTTAGGTATATACCCATATCAAAAGCCTACCAATAAAGAGAGATATCAAAATCTAGTAGGAAAATTAATTTAGTAATCACATACTAGGTTTGATATTGCATATGTTGTGGAGTAGTAAGTCAGTTCATGCATTATCCTAGTGAATGGCATGTGAAGTTCGCTCCTGAGTAAGGGTTCTTATTTGCTCAACATGCTCACCTTCAAATAAATGGCCATACTAATGCTGACCGGGCTAAAAATATAATAGATATAAAGTCCACTTCAAGGTACTTTACTTTTTTGGGCAAAAAATTAGTAACCTGGAGGAGCAAAGTTATGGCACTGTCTAATATTGGAGCTGAGTTTAGGGGGTTGCAAAGGGGTGTGCGAGTTGTTATGGTTAAAAGCACGATGAGAGAGATAGGATTTGCACCAGAAGAAGCAATGAGTTTATTATTCGATAATAAAGCTGCAATTGGTATATCTCACAATCTTGTTCAACACGATAGAGCAAATCATGTTGAAATAGATTGTCACTTGATTATAGCGAACATGAAACTGCACTTCTTTGAGTCATTTATGTTCACCTTCTCCAACTTCATTATCTTCTCTTACCTTCCATAGCAACATCCCATCTTCTTCCTTTATGAATGTCCTATGACATACCATTCCAACTTCCCTCATTTCATTTCTGAATTCACTAAACTTGTTATTAGTATATACTTCTACAAATTGTCTCTCAAACCCATATGGTAACACTGGTGCGTATGACTTGTTGAAACTGTTAGCATCCTCCTCTACTTCTTGTTGCACCCTCCGAGCTAATGCATTGGCGTATTGTGCCACAAAATCTTTCAAGGTGGTCTTCTTGTGCACATATCCATCAAAGAATCCATCAAAGAATGCATTATCATGCACTCTCACTTCGCTGAGTTGTCGACATGCCTGCCCAAAAAGTATTCTCGCGAAATGCGGGCACCCAATAAGATCTCTCATCGTATAACCCAACTAACCAATCATTATCATGCAAGTTATATGCTTCAATGACATTGTTCCACATTTCTTCAAATTCCATTGAATCCAATTAATCCTATACAGCACTCAAAAGTTTGGGCTTAAAAAACTCATAATCTGTGTATCCCCCTAACTTCTTAGGCACCTTCTTTAAGATATGCCAAATACACCAATGATGTCGTGCATTTGGGAAAAACTTTAGCAATAGCCTTTTTCATGGACCTATCTTGGTCGGTAATTATGGCATTAGGAGGAACACCCATGCAATCAAGAAAAGAATTGAACACCCACTCAAAGGATTCAGTGTCTTCATTTGTGATCAGACTACAACCAACCAATGTCGACTGCCCATGATGATTAACACCAACAAATGGTGCTAAAGGCATATCGTATGAGTTAACTAAGTAAGTGGTGTCAAAAGTTATAACATCTCCAAATTATTTGCACGCTGCTATGCTTCTTTCATCAGCCCAAAACACGTTCCTCAACCAATTTTGATCATCAACCTCATATGTATGAAAAAATCTAGGGTTGTCTGTATACATTTTTCTGAAGTAATCTAGCATGGCTTGGGCATCCCCTTTCTTTAGTTCTGTTATCCTAACTCTAGCCAAATAATTCCTTGCATCTCTTTCTATCCATGTTAGTTTCTCAAATCCCCCTGCCGAGATTGTACAAGCAGTGATGGTCTTCGAAGTTTTGATTTCTGTTGCTTGATTCAACTCAAACGCCATTTTCATATTTGCTAGGATATGTCGATTGCACTTGAGAAATTTTGCTTTGCCCACATCCAAATTATGGTTATGCTCAAGCACAATTTTATTCAACACCCATAGATTGTCATCATGCGAACATGCTGTAATTGATGCTGGACAGTTGGGTTTGGTCGTGAGCTACTCTTTTGTTGGATCAGAACATGTTCTATGCACCTGTCCACCACGATTACAACCATATGTTATGTAATATCTACCTTTGTTATATTTGGTTCCTTTCACCCTTACACCGAATCCTTTTTCCTATCATAACGTTTATAAAAATTATGCAATAGTTCTTTAGATTCGAAGCTCATTTCCGTCTTCGATTCCTCTAAATCTGTTTCTATTTCTTGTTCTTCTTCCCAAACTATATTTTGCTCAAGAACTTGATCATCATCCCCAAACTGCTCAAAATCCATATGATCATCCATTGCCCCAGCTTAAAAGGGTTGCCGATCACATACACCTTCACCCATGAATAGAAGAAATGTAAATCAGATCAATCTGAATAGTGGGTCATAAATTTAATTTGCATAGAAATTGATGTGACATTCAATATCAAACTTCTCTTTGTTTCCACATCACCTTGAACTTCAATCATTAGAATCTAAATTTCCAAAATTCGGAAATGATATAGCGCACGAACGAATTCGTGCGCTAAAACGCACGAACGCCATCGACAAATAACAAAATGCCATGTCACCAGAACCACAAGTCGAGCCCAACTTCGTTTAGAGCCCAAATCTCATTCTTCCCGCTTCCACCAGAGAACTCCCGCTTCCACGAATGCCATTCTGCCGAATGTGATTCCAAGCGAGCGACGACATCTTGCCGTAAATTTGAGTCGTCCGCAAGCCGTCACGGTTCTTCAGCCATCTCACTCGCCATTTTGAAGAAACTCTGAGAGGGTACAGTACATATAGAACTCTATATCATCTGATTTTTTTTTGTTCTTCAGCCGGCAGTTGCTTTGTAGACGGGATAATGTGAATAGTGGTTATAAGGTCATAGGGTTCAGTTTGTGTAGCTTTGTTGAGAGAATTTCATCTTTTAATTCAGTTGAATATCAAAATCCTACTTGAAGCTTTTAGCCTGATCTATATAAAGGTTGGTGGTGTTCAAATTCCTTTACCCTAGTTTCTGGGCAAGAAGATCCCTTTTTGTTTTGATAGAGCGATTTCGGCATTTCTCTCTTTTCTTTGGTGCAATCTGTGATTTCGATACAGAGCATTGAGAATTTACTAAATGTGTGCAATTAGCAAGGTTATTTATATTGATGTCTGTATTGGACTGCAGCAAAATGGGTGCTCAGGGGGAGTTTGGTCATCCGTACAGTCCTGTAGATCTGAAATTGCCTGGTTACATCCCGTGCTTATGCTTCCTCTCTCAATCAAAGATTGTATCTGTTTATAATTTCTTTTTCATGACATTCCTTTGTCTATGGTGAACGGGTGGGAGAGGGCTGTTTACTTATCTCATGTC
>JAOWBN010193810.1:0-15433 GCA_028565015.1 Pinguicula moranensis
AATGAAGGAAGGTGATGAATGGAAGTGTGCTTTCAAGACTAAGTATGGACTATATGAGTGGTTGGTTATGCCTTTTGAATTGACTAATGCACCTAGTACCTTCATGTGACTTATGAATCATGTTTTAAGAGCTTTCCTTGGTAAATTTGTTGTTGTTTACTTTGATGATATCTTGATTTATTTGAAGCACGAAGATGAGCATGTTATGCATATCAGGAAAGTGTTAGAAGTTCTTCGAAAAGAAAAAAATTTATGCTAACCTTAAGAAGTGCATCTTTAGCACGGACAAGCTTGTGTGTTCTTGGTTTTGTTGTGAGCAAAAATGACATTGAAGTGGATGAGGAGAATGTGAGATCCATCAAGGAGTGGCCCACGCCCAGGTTCGTGACCCACGTGAGGAGCTTTCACGGCCTAGCTAGCTTTTACAGGCATGTTGTGCGAGATTTTAGCAGCTTAGTCACACCCTTAACGACTGTGATCAAGAAAAACGTGCCATTCAAGTGGAGGAAGAACAAGACAAGGCATTTGATCTTATAAAAGGGAAGTTGTCACAAGCCCCTTTACTTTCTTTGCCAAACTTTGCTAAGATATTTGAGATCGAGTGTGATACTTCTGGTGTAGGTATTGGAGTTGTACTAATGCAGGAAGGACGACCCATAGCATACTTAAGCGAGAAGTTGAGTGGTGCTACTTTGAACTATCCAACTTATGATAAGGAGATGTATGCACTGGTGAGGGCTTTAGAGAATTGGCAGCACTACATTTGGCCCAAAGAATTCGTGATCCACACAGACCATGAGTCCTTGAAGCACCTAAAAGGCCAGCAAAAGCTTAACAAGAGGCATGTCAGATAGGTTGAGTTCATCGAAACTTTTTCCTATGTGATCAAGTACAAGTAAGGAAAAGAGAATGTGGTTGCAGATCCCCTTTCTCGCATGTATGCGCTTATTTCGATGTTAGAAACTAAGTTACTTGGTTTTGAGCATATCAAGGAGTTGTATGAGAGTGATCATGATTTTGGAAAGGTTTATATGGCATGTGAGAAGACTGGTTTTGAAATTTTTTATAGGCATGATGGGTTTCTTTTTCGTGAAAATTAGTTATGCATGCCTTTGTGTTCTACTCGTGAGTTACTTGTGAAAGAAGCTCATGGTGGAGTTTTTTTTTTTTGATAAGCCAAATTCCTCATGAACCCTGGATTGATATTTCAATGGATTTTGTTATAGGGTTACCTAGATCTAAGAAGGGGAGGGACTCAATTTTTGTGGTTACCTAGATTTTGTTATGGGGTTACCACATGTTGAATTTTTTTACAATAGATGTATTCATTCTGCAACCCAATATTCGCCTTTTGAAATTGTTTATGGCTTTAATCCTTTATCTCCCATGGATTTAACCCCTCTACCTTTAAGTGAGAGATTAAATTTAGATGGAAAGAACAAGGCTGAATTTGTAAGGACAATTCATGAGAAAGCAAGAGTTAATATCGAAAAGAGGACTGCACAGTTGGTTAAACACGCCAACAAGGGGCACATGAAAGTTACTTTTGAACCAGGAGATTGGGTATGGTTGTAATTAAGGAAGGAACGGTTTCTAGAAAAGAGGAAATCAAAGCTTATGCCTAGGGGAGATTGACCCTTCCAAGTCGTTTCCAGGATCAATGACAACGCCTTTAAACTGGATCTACCTGGTGAGTATAATGTTAGTATTACTTTCAATGCTATTCCGTTTGATGTTTGTGTAAAACCCAGGGGACTGTCATGTCACTATAGAGGTGGAAAGATCTGATTGGTACGGACTGTATCATAGAAAGAAGAGAGGAGGTGGACAGAACAGAAGGCAAACACTATGGACAATTTGAATACGGAAGATTGGGTTTCAAGTGGTAGTCAGGTCTATGTAGGTAATTTTACGGCCTTATTAGCCCACCCAATTGCAAAACTGGATTTCAAGCACAATGCTGGCCTTGTGAATTGTGATGGGAAAGTTCAGTTGTGAGGATGACGTACCAAAAACTCCGATCCCACAAACTCATAACGAAGTGATTGATCTTGCTATGGAACTAGGTGTATCTCCGAACATGCCTCGATCTGAACTTGTGCATCGCTTGGACAGACTGAATAAAAGAGACGGTATACAATTTAACTGGATGAAAAGATTAGCTTCCAGCAAGATCAATTCTCCAGTTTAATGTGCCTAATCACATATAACGCACGAGGCCTCGGTACAACACGCGAGAGAAATGAAATAAGAAACTTAGTTAGGGAGGGCGTGCAGATCTAATATGTATCCAGGAAACAAAACTAGAAACGATCAACAAACACAAGTGCATCTCCATGTGGCCCAATGCTGACTTTGAGTGATGTCATAGTGAAGCGGTGGGAAGTGCAGGAGGACTGTTATGCATTTAGTAGATTGGTACTTTTCAGCTTACAAATTCATGGTCAGAACAAGGATTACTGGGTCTCGAAGGAAAATGGGGTGAGGAAGGAACTCAGGTGAAAATTATAACTGTGTATTCTCCTAGCCAGTACAGTGCAAAGAATTGAATTGAAACTTTGATCTCTGGAAATGATATTGTGTGTTGGTGAGTAGTTGGAGAATTTAATGCTATTCAAAGCTCAGAGGAACATCGTAGTGAAGTTGAGTTGCCTACTGCAGAGATGGCTGCTTTCAACCAATTCATAGCGAATTCAGATATATTGGATCTACCACTCCAAAGACAGAGATTTACTTGTATATCTAGAGGTGGATTATGTTGTAGTAGGCTTGACAAATTTATGCTTTCAGTCTCTTGGATGCAGAAATGGCCAAAACTAGTGCATTCTGGTTTAGACAGAGGGACATCGGTCCACAGACCAATATTACTAAAAACAGAAGAGGTGAACTGGGGGCCCAAAACTGTGTGCACACTAAACTGTTGGAACAAGGAAGCAGGATTTGATGAATTTGTTAAAAGAGTGTGGTCTGCACTGGTGGTGACTGGACATGGGAGTTTTATACTCCAAGAAAAGCTTTGTCTCATGCGATTAAAGTTGAGCAGCTGAAACAAAACGATATTTGGGATGGTGGATAGGCAACTGGCATCTCTGAAAAACAAACTGAGTGAAATGGATAACACTGTAGGGCAGAGGGCCTTAATAGCTATTGAAATCGAACAAAGGCAGGAAACTTGGCTGAAGTTGCAGCAATCTCTACAAAAAAAAGGAATCAATTCTGTTGCAAAAATCCATAGCAACATGGATTAAAACTGGTGATGGAAACAATTGATTTTTTCATGCAAAATTGATTAGCAATCGTAGAAGAAACTATATTGGTGGACTGAATTTTAATGGTATATGGACAAATGAATTAAGTGAAGTCAAAACAGGAATCACAAATCACTTTGTTGCACACTATGCCTTGGAGAGTGGGCTCAGACCTTCACTGGACCTTCCCCTAAGTACATGGCTGACTGAGAGTGACAATGCTTACTTAACTGGGGAATTTTCTGAAGAAGAGATATAAGAAGTAGTATGGAGTTGTGAGGCTAACAAGAGCTCTGGCTCTGACAGATTCAACTTTTATTTTATACAAAGTCATTGGAATACAATGAAAGATGATTTCATTGCATTTATAGAGGACTTTCACAAAATGAGTAAGCTCACAAAAGGAATGAACTCTACCTTTATTACTCTGATTCCTAAACTGTCCAGCCCCTTAAATGTTGATCATTACTTGCCGATCTCATTGGTTGGTTGTGGGTACAAAGTCCTATCTAAGTTACTGGCCAATAGACTAAAGAAGGTACTACCTAAGCTTATGTAAAAAAATCAGACAACCTTTCTTCAAGTTATACAGATTTTGGATGGAGTCTTAGCAGCCAATGAGGTGATCCATGAGGTTAAGAAGACTAAAAAGAGTGTTTTCTTATTCAAGGTTGATTTTGCCAAAGCTTTTGATACGATTGATAAGAATTTTATGTTATCAATGTTAAGAACAATGAGCTTTTGTCAAGTTTGGTTAAGTTGGATGCAAGAGTGTATTACTCCTCCTCATGCTATAGTGAAGATAAACGGGAGCAATACTGGTGAGTTCAAACTGAGGAGAGGATTACGCCAAGGAGATCCCCTTTCCCTCTTTCTTTTCTTGGTGGTGGTAGAGGGGCTTAACATGCTGATCACTCGAGCTATAGAACTGAGAAAGTGGCCTGGCATAAAGGTTGGAGATGTGGTGGTATCTATAAACGTAACGTTTTAACCTTCAGTCTTGAAGATTAAACACACATCACAGCTCGCTGTCTGCAGATGTGGTGTCAACAAAGAAGAAACACAAACAGTGATTTACGGCTCAATTGCCTTTCTATTCAGATTGAAAATTAGGTTATTACTCTTCCCAATTGGAAGTCTCTTATACACACGCATTTAGCGCCAACTGTACAAAGCTATTTAACTAACAACAAGAAAAACGTATCCGCGTCTCTTTAAGCAGGTTTAGTGATCTAACACCGTTCGATTATAAGTGATCTCACGGTCAGGACATGAAGTGGAATTCATTTCACTTTTACATGTGAGGAGCTTGCTGCAGTTTGCTCCTGTGATCATATCTGGTGTGGATTTGTCTTCGACAGGAGGATTACCAGATATCATGTTGCGCATCTTCAACAGTATCTCATCTGCAATATGTTGATAATACCCTACTCTTTGCTTAAAGATCAAAGGAAAACATATGCATAATGAAGGGGATATTAAGGATATTTGAGATGATATCAGGGCTTTCTATCAATTTTGCTAAGAGCAAATTATTTGGCATCAACACTCGGATGGAAACTCTTGGTCAATTTGCAAGTTTAGTGCACTGCCAGACAACCGAACTTCCTTTCACTTACATGGGGTTGCTAATAAGAGACAATCCCCACCGTGTCAAAATGTGGGAGAAGGTGACATGGGTTATAAGAAAAAGAATACAAAAATGGAGCAACAAGTTGCTCACTTTTGCAGTAAAGGTGACTCCTGTGAAAACTGTGCTATCAAGTTTACCTACATATTACTTCTATATATTCAAAGCCCCAGAGCAAGTATACAAGACAATTCAGAATATGATCAGCAAGTTCCTATGGCAACAGAATGCAAATGTACAACGCCCTATTCATTGGATATCATGGGAAGATTTGTGCAGTAAGATGGATGAAGGTAACCTTGGATTCATAGATTTAAGGTTGATGAACAAGGCTTTGTTAAGCAAGTGGGTATGGCGGCTGAGAACAAACTTTGATTGTGTTTGGAGTACTATCATAAGACCCAAGTATTACAAAGGACGTGCTCATTTAAGTGATTGGCAGCTAGTCTCTATCCCAGATGTAGTCTCAAACATGTGGAAAGATATTTGGCAATTATCTAAAGAAGAGTGGTTTAACAGTCGACTTACAATCTCAGCTACGAAGGGTGATAAAGCCATGTTTTGGAACTACAATTGGTCCGGTGAGGGCATCTTATCCCTAAGATTTGCAAGCTTATACAAGTTGAGTATACAAAAGTACTACATGGTGGATGAGGTGCTAAATGGGGCTGAGGAATTTACTCCTTGGAGCCTTACTTTCAGACGTATGCTCAAACTACATGAGGAATCTCTATTGCAAGATCTGATCTCTTGCTTGGCATTGAAGAGAATGAATACTCAGGAAGTGGACAAGTGGTGCTGGACTATAGAGTCCTCAGGACAATATTCAGTAACCTCAACTTATTCTATACCGTTGCAGGACTTGAGACAACCTGTATTCCATAGAAGGGAGTTGGCAAAAGTCTGGAGCAAAATCCCTCCAAGAAAGGTCCAAATGTTCTCCTGGAAATTGTTACGAAATAGGGTGCAAACGATAGACAATTTGTTGTGCAGAGGAATACCTATACCTGGTGAGATGAAGGTTTGTGTGCACTGTGGGCTACAGGTAGAGACGATATCATATTATTTATTGAATGCTTTAATGCCTACACTATGGAATGAGGTGTATTGCTGGTTTGAATTATAGTACTCAGAAACTACAAAAATTCAAATTCACTTTTGTGACCACATAAGGTACTTGAGAAGCAAAGTTGGGGCAAATATTCGGAAAGCAGTAATCTGGAAATTATGGAATGAGAGAAACGAAATTAGATTCGATTTTGAGACAGCTGCAATTCAGCCGTTGGAATGGGTGAAGCTATCAACATGGCACTGGATAACGACTGCAAAACTCAATTTCAGAGGTAGTACTTTGGGTGATTGGATCAAAGTTCCCCGGCTATGTTACTCAATATTGTTTTGATATAATCTGATAAGTTATGCAAAGATAATTGTCTGAGTTTTAGCCTGATGTAAGGTCATTTGGATACCTACATCAGATTTGAGTGTGAGCAGGTGTTCTGCAACACATATAAGCTTTTATTGTAATTTTCATTCTTGCTGTTTTGCTACTAATAAATAGATTTACCTACCCCAAAAAAACAATGGGAGTCTAAATCTTACTGACCAAAAGAAAATTCCACTGTATTATTTCATTGTTGCATGTTGTGGAGGAATTCAAACTCTAGAGAAATTAAAAAGAGATTCAAATGATTCAAAACTTATATATCATACTAATTACTATGTAGTCTATATTCAAATTCGGTGTTGGAACTATGGTAAAAGTCCATGAATGCCAATTTTCGGCCATTAGCTTTTCCATGTATTGCCTCCGCCACCACCGCTACTCCTCCATATGCTTCCCACGTGCTGCTAATTCTTCTCCGGCCCAAATTCCCAGCAGCAAATTTCGTCCCTCATCTTAGAATAGAAGTGTTCACAGCTCAAAACCATTGTGGGATCCTCCAATCCCACGGATTTTCTTCATCACCTCTTCCAATTGAAATCCTTCAACTCGGAGCTCATTCTGTCCTTCTTCAAGTGATCACAGATGGCTTTCCAGGTGAAACAAGAAAAGCGGTTTGATTTCTTGATCAAATGACTCGTGATGGACTGAAGCCGAATCATGTTACATACAATGCCTTGATAGCAGGCTATTGCCTGAACGGAAACCTGTAACACCCCTTCCAAATATGTCAGAATGGGGTAAGAAACAAAAGAGGAGTGCACATGGAGGAATCAGTCATCCGGGAAGTAAGAGTGAGAGCGGGTCAAACGGAGTAGTGGAAGGAGAAGCAACTATTATGTTATTTAGTTTTATCACGATTAAGTCATTGAGTCAATCAAATTTTGTTTAATAGTTCGTGTGTCATAGGCTATATTCGTGCGCCATTTGTTATGTAAGTTTAGTTGAGTCATAAACCAAAAAATGGAGAAATAGGCTTGTAATACTCATAAGAGTTATGCATTGAATGAAAGATATCTTTCTCCCCAAATCTATCTTCTAAATCCTTTGCCCCTCTCTATTCTCCTCCTCACCTAGACTTCTAAATTCTCCAACATCTATATCTTATTTCTCTTGTCAATCCAATTCCAAACAGATCGGATTGTTACAACTAGTATTAGAGCCAGCACCACCCTTCCAATATGCACTGAATTCACCCCAAAATACACCCCAACTCACACTATCACCAGAAGATTCATGTAAACCCCCAATGGATCCTAACCTATCCACCCTTGCTACTTATCTCGAAATATTGGACGAGCTCCTGGAGAAATTCGTTGCCCTTTTCCAGATCTAAATAAGCGACCACGTCAAGGCAACTGAGGCAAAATTTGATGAAATGTTGGCACGAATCAAACGTTCTGATCAGCAACAAGCCTCATTTCAGCAAGACATACTGCAACGCTTGTCCCGCCCTTCCGAAAAGGCAACAATCCTGACAGCCAAAAATCCATTCTGGGTGGCGCTCCTTTTTTTCTTGCTAGTCCCTCACAATGCGACCACATACATTACACCAACCGTCCTACGAATATGATAAGGATGATGGCAATTGTGGCCGCCGAGTCAAAACCCCATATACGGATTTTCCCTAATTCGATGAAAATAATCCACGTTCATGGATCGAGCGTTGTGCTACATACCAATATATATACTGGAGTTTCTTATGCTGAACGCATTGAGTTTGCCCAAATGCACTTTGAGGGTGAAGCGGACATCTGGTTTCGCAGCCTTATTCACACAAAGCCTACGAATTGGGTGATTTTGTTGCTGCACTGTTAGTTCGTTTTGACACGGAGGATAAGGGCAATTTACTTGAAGACTTTATGTGTCTCAAACAGGGACCCCGTGAGACATTACAGGACATTCTCCGCCGGTTTGATCCCATGATTCCATCGGTCAAAATTCATTATCTAGAGTTCAGCGAGAATTTTTACCGCGAGAAGTTCATTGGCTGCCTCAAACCACCCCTCAAGGATGCTATTCATGCTCAACACCCACGCACGTTGCTGGACGCCATAGCTATTGGTAAGGAATAGGAAATCGTTGTTGCATCCTTAATGGAACAATTAGGGAGAATGTATTGCCTACCCAGGAAATCTATACTTCCAGTACTCCCTCCACCCAACAAGTTGGCTCTTCCGGCACCACCAGCTTCATCACCCTAGCGACAACTAATTTCTAAAGCAGAGATGAAAGTTCGGATTGCAAAATGACTTTACTTTAAATGCGGTGCCCCATTCGACCCTGGACACTGTTGTAGTACGTGTTATACTCAATACAAGCTTACCCCTTGCTGATCCCTAAAATCGGCGAATCTAGCCTTACCAAAATCCCATCAGAAGATGCAGACGACAATCTTCCAGAGGATGACAGCTTGTCCCTCAACACTATACATGGCAATACTGCTTTGAATACCTATCGAGTCCAGTGACAACATCGTGGTGAACCAATGCAAATTCTTTTTTGATACGGGTACTTCGCATTGTTTTCTGGACAAGAAATTTGCAGCCTGAATGCAGTGCCAATTGGAATATGTCAAACCTCTAAGAGTGAAAGTTGCAGATGGCGCTCGCCAATTGAGTAATATCGGGTTTAGTGATTTTCGTTGGACTATGCAAGAGGAATAATTCACATGTAGTCCACGAACACTTTCGTTGCACAACTATGACCTTATTATCGGCAGGGATTGGCTCAACAAATTTGGTCAAGCAACCTACAATTTTGAGGATATGGTAGTCACCCTACAGCGTGATGGACAACCCTTTCCGATTCAAGCCATCCGAGATACGGATGAGCTCCTTTGCATCACATTTGGCCAAATGGATAAATTAATCAACAGTGGATTGGCCTTAATGGTGAGGCGACTTACCTTTCAACCACGGCAGGACATGGAATCCCTTATCACAACAAATTTTCTCATTCCTAACTCGGGTGAGTTCCATTCCTCTCTATATTCATTACATGAGGATGGCCAATTATGTGTGCAAGATTCAGATGACATGGGTCGTGATGCCTCATTTGCCAGTATGCAACACTTGTTGGATGAATACACAGACGTGTTCCAAGATCCCAAATCTTTGCCACCAATTAGAGGGGTTGAACACAACATCACTTTACTACCCGGAGCCGCAGCCAAAAAGTAGTATCATTACAGGACTCTTCACTACTAGAAGGATGAGATTGAGAAAATCGTGAAGGGACTCCTACAAACAGGGCTCATTCACCGAAGCCACAACCCTTTTGCATCCCCTGTGCTCCTGGTAAAAAAGAAAGACGGAGGCTGGCGCATGTGGGTCGACTATTGCCATTTAAACAACCTAACTGTGAAAAGTAAATTTCTGATTCCAATCATTGATGAGTTATTGGACGAACTTCATGGTGCTACCCATTTCAACAAACAGGATCTTCCGATCCGGTTACTTTCATATTTGGATGGTTGAGCAGGATATTTATCTCAACAGCTTTGTAACCCACCATGGACAATTTGAGTTCATTGTTATGCCTTTTGGACTTTGCAAGTCCCCCACCTTCCAAAGTCTTACGAATTAGGTATTCGCTGAATTTCTTCGCAAGTTCGTCTTGGTTTTCTTCGACGATATTTTGATCTACAGCACCAATGCCACAGACCACTTGCATCATCTCCAGCTAGTTCTGGACACATTACGGACCCATCAATTATTTGCCAAGCAGTCAAAATGTGCTTTTGGCAAACAATCTATTGAATATCTTGGCCACATCATCTCGGCCCAAGGCCCGGGGAAAATTCATGCTATGTCCCATTGGCCGCGACCATCCAATCTCAAATCACTCCGTGGATTCTTGGGTCTCACAGGCTATTACAGAAAATTCATCAAGGATTTTGGGTCCATTAGCAAACCCCTTACTCTATTACTTAAGAAGAATTCTTTTCGATGGACAGATGAGGCTGGGCTTGCTTTCCAAATACCCAAAATTGCAATGTGCAGCGCACCGGTTTTAGCGTTACCAGACTTCCAACAACCATTCATACTAGAAACGGACGCAAGTGATAAAGGAATTGGTGCCGTATTGATTCAGGGGGGTCGCCCTCTGGCCTATTTCAGTTGTGATTTAGGTATCAAACAACAGTCCCTATCCACCTACGAGAAAGAATTACTTGCAGTAGTGTTGGCCACAAAAAAGTGGACGAGTTACCTCCAAGGTACTGCATTCATCATCCGTACTGATCAACAAGCATTGAAACATTTGTTGGAGCAACGCCTACATACCATGCTCCAACAAAAAATGACATCCAAGCTCTTAGGCCTTAATTATACCGTCCATTATAAGAAAGGTGTTGAGAATCGGGCGGCTGGCGCCCTATCCCGATTTGGGCCAGAAATCACAGCACAATGTTGTACCTTTTCAACAAGTCACGCATCCTGGCTTGATGACGTTTCCCACAGTTATGCCAAGGACCCATTAATGGCCAAAATCCTCCAGGCCAAATCAGTTTCACCTTATGCTTATCCTCTACACACACTACAGAGTGGAATACTTCGATATCGGGGTCGTATCTGTGTAGGCTCAACAACAGATATCCACTGGCGCATTATCCAACAGCTGCATGATTCCCCCGTGGGCGGCCATTCGGGAGTACAGGTGACATCACACAGAATTCGTGCATATTTTTTCTGGCCAGGTCTTCGCCATGATGTTGAACAGTGGATAAGCACTTGCGATATCTGTATTCGCCATAAGCCTGACAGATCTGCTAGCCAGCCTCTTGCAACCACTAGACATTCCTGAAACCCAATGGGCTAGCATTAGCCTTGATTTTATCGAAGGCCTCCCGCGTTCGGATGGCAAGAATCTTATCATGGTAATCGTTGATCGCTTGACCAAATACGGTCATTTCTTTGCATTACCTCACCCATTCAGTGCAGAGTCCGTAGCCCGCGTATTCATTGCCGAAGTATATAAATTACACGGGCTGCCCACTCAAATTATTTCCGACAGAGATACTATCTTCACTAGTAAACTCTGGACCGAACTTTGGAAACTGGTTGGTGTCCAACTTGCAATGAGTTCGGCTTACCACCCCCAAACTGATGGGCAAACTGAACGCGTGAACCGTTGTCTCGAGACCTACTTACGTTGTTTTTGTTCGCAGAAACCTCGGTCTTGGAGTAAGTGGCTACCTTTCGCTGAATATTGGTATAACACTGCTTACCACACAAGCATTCAGATGGCACCCTTCAAGGCTTTGTATGGTTACGCCCCTCGGCCATTACCATTAACACTCACTGAAGCTCCAACCATCCGTGGGGTAAAGGAATTGTTTAACCAACGTCAAGCCATCCAGGACTTGCTGAAAGAAAACCTCATGCTGGCTCAGCACCGCATGAAGGTAAATGCCGACAAGAAGAGAGTCGAAAGGCAATTTGAGTGCGGAGATCTGGTTTATCTCAAGCTCCATCAATATAAGCAGCACTCAGTTCAATTCAGGCGCAACATGAAGCTTTCACCTCGGTTCTTTGGGCCATACAAAATACTTGCAAAAATCGGCCCTGTTGCCTATAAGCTCGATCTCCCGGCTACCTCCAAAATCCATCATGTCTTTCATGTTTCCTTATTAAAGGAAAAACTCAAAACACGTGAGGTGCTCTCACCAGGCATTCCAAAGCCACTGGACGATGGTGGCTACAACATCCAGCCCCTCACAATCCTGGCCACCAGGCAATTACCTAGAACCAATGGTCCACAAGAACAACTACTCATCCATTGGACGGGTTCTACATCTTCACAAGCCACTTGGGAGGATGCTCAATTCATATACCACCATTGTCCAACATTCCGTCCTTGTGGACAAGGACCTCAAAGAGAGGAGGATAATGTAACACACCTTCCAAATATGCCGGAATGGGGTAAGAAACAAAAGAGGAGCGCACGTGGAGGAATCAGTCATCCAAGAAGTAAGTGTGCGAGCGGGTCAGATGGAGTATTGGAAGGAGAAGTAACCGCCTAAGTAAAGAGTCTGCATATTTCTATTCTGTTATTTAGTGTTTAGTCATTGAGTCAGTCAAATTCTGTTTAATAGTTTGCGCCGTTTGTTATGTAAGTCTAGTTGAGTCATAAACCAGAAAATGGATAAATAGGCCTGTAATACTCATCAGAGTTATGCATTGAATGAAAAAGGTCTCTTTCTCCCCAAATCTATCTTCTAAATTCTCTGTCTCTCTATCTCTCTGTCTACTCCTCATCCAGATTTCTTAATTCTCCGACAACTATATCTTAGTTCCCTTGTCAATCCTATCCTACACGATTGAATTGTTACAACTGGTATCAGAGCGACCACCATCCTACAAAAAAATGCGTGGAATTCACCCCCAAAATACACCCCAACTTCCACCACCACCAGAAGACTCATCCAAACCCCCAACAGATCCTAACCCATCCACCCTTGCTACTGATCTCGAAATATCGGACGAGCTCTTGGAGAAACTTGCCGCCCTTGTTCAGATCCAACTAAGCGACCACATCAAAGCCACTCAGGCAAAATTTGATGATCTATTGGCACGCATCCAACGTTCAGATCAGCTCCAAGCCACATTTCAGCAAGACATTCTGCAGCGCTTGTCCCGTCCTCCTGAAAACGACAACCATCCTGACAAAAAAAAATCCATTCTGGGCGGTGCCCCTTTTTTTCCTGCTGGTCCCTCACAGTTGCTCTCACATCCATTACATCAACCGTCCTACGACTATGATAAAGATGATGGCGATCGTGGCCGCCGAGTCAAAACACCATATACGGATTTTCCCCGCTTCGGTGGAAACAATCCGCGCTCCTGGATTGAGCGTTGTGAAGCATATTTCAACATATATACTGGAGTTTCTTATGCTGAACGCATTGAGTTCGCCCGAATGCACTTCGAGGGTGAAGCAGACGCCTGGTTCCGCAGCCTTATTCACACAAAACCTGCACATTGGGATGATTTTGTTGCTGCCTTGTTGATCCCTTTCGATACGGAGGATAAAGGAAATTTACTGGAAGACTTTATGTGTCTCAAACAAGGAATCCGTGAGACATTACAGGACGTTCTCCGCCGGTTTGATCCCATGATTCCATCAGTCAAAATTCATTATCGAGTTCGGCGAGAGTTTTTACCACGAGAAGTTCATTGGCTGCCTCAAACCATCCCTCAAGGCTGCTATTCGTGCTCAACACCCGCGCACGTTGCTGGATGCCATAGCTATTGGAAAGGAACAGGAAATTGTTGTCGCATCCTTGATGGAACAATTAGGGGGAATGTATCGCCTACCCATGCAACCGATACTACCTGCACTCCCTCCCCCAAACCAGCTGGCTCTTCCGGCACCACCAGCTGCACCACCCCGACGACAATTGATTTCTGAAGCAGATATGAAGGAACGAATTGCTAAAAAACTTTGCTTCAAATGCGGTGGCCCATTCGGCCCAGAACACCATTGTAGTGCACGTATCTACTCAATACAATCTGACCCCTTGCCGACCCATGAACTCTGCGAATCCAGCCTTCCTGAAATCCCAACGGCAGCTGTCGACGACAGTCTTCCAGAGGATGACAACTTGTCCCTCAATGCTATACGTGACAATACTACATTAAATACCTACCGAGTCCAGGGACACCATCAGGGTGAACCTATGCAAATTCTTTTTGATACAGGTAGTTCCCATTGTTTTCTGGACAAGAAATTTGCAGCCCGAATGCAGTGCCAATTAGAATATGTCAAGCCGCTAAAAGTGGAAGTTGCGGATGGATCTTGTCAATTGAGTAATAGTGGGTGTAGTGATTTTCCTTGGACTATGCAAGAGGCAGAATTCACATGTAGTCCGCGAACATTTCTGTTGCACAACTATGACCTTATTATTGGCGGAGATTGGCTCAGCAAATTTGGCCAAGTAACCTACAATTATGAGGACATGGTAGTCACCTTGCAGCGTGATGGCCAGCCTTTTCCGATCCAAGCAATCCGAGATACGGACGAGCTCCTTTGCATCACAGTTGGCCAAATGGACAAATTAATCACCAGTGGATTGGCATTAATGGTGGGGCGACTCACTTTTCAACCAGGGCAAGACATGGACTCTATTATCACAACATATTTTTTCGTTCCTGATTCGGGTGAGTTCCAGTCATCTCTTTATTCATTACATGATGATGGCCAATTATATGCACAGGATTCAGTGATGTAGACCATGATGCCTCATTAGCCAATATGCAACAATTGTTGGATGAGTACACTGATGTGTTCCAAGACCCCAAATCTTTGCCACCAATTAGGGGGGTTGAACACAACATCACTTTACTTCCGGGAGCCGCAGCCAAAAAGCAGTATCCTTACAAGACTCCTCACTACCAGAAGGATGAGATTGAGAAAATCGTGAAGGAACTCCTACACGCGGGGCTTATTCGCAGAAGCCACAGCCCTTTTGCATCACATGTGCTCCTGGTCAAAAAGAAAGACGGTGGCTGGCGCATGTGTGTCGACTATCGACATTTAAACAGCCTAACTGTGAAAAGAAAATTTCCGATTCCAATTATTGATGAGTTATTGGATGAACTTCATGGTGCCACCCATTTCAGCAAATTGGATCTCCGCTCGGGTTACTTTCAGATCCGGATGGTTGATCAGGACATTTATCTCAACATCTTTGTAACCCACCACGGTCAATTTGAGTTCGTTGCCATGCCATTCGGACTTTGTAATGCCCCCGCCACTTTCCAAAGTCTTATGAATCAGGTATTTGCTGAATTTCTTCGCAAGTTTGTCTGGGTTTTCTTCGACGATATTTTGATCTACAGCACCAATGCCACGGACCACTTGCATCATCTCCAGCTAGTTCTGGACACATTACGGACCCATCATATTTGCCAAGCAGTCAAAATGTGCTTTTGGCAAACCATCTATTGAATATCTTGGCCACATCATCTCGGCCCAAGGCATGGAAACTGACCTAGAGAAAATTCATGCTATGTCCCATTGGCCGCGACCGTCCAATCTCAAATCACTCCGTGGATTCTTGGGTCTCACAGGCTATTACAGAAAATTCATCAAGGATTTTGGGTCCAT
>JAOWBN010193821.1:0-15433 GCA_028565015.1 Pinguicula moranensis
TGTTTTAAATTATTTTGGAGTCAAAACAAAATAAGTTTTAAAGGGCTTCCACTTAATTGGACTGATCAAGGATATGAACTTGTTAGAATTTAATTGAAATGGGCCAAATCCAATATCACTTACTTATGGCCAGAAAGTTGAGTGGTAGAGGGTCTGCCCATTATTGGGTTACGTTAAATAGCTTGGCTGGTTTCCTTCGAGAGAGGAAGATTCGTACGATTGTGAGATCCTTGAGCTTTGAAACTGTTGAAGATTTTGGAAGACAACCATGTGAGGTAATTCTTAGTTACTTTATTTGTTGAATTATTTCTGTATTTGTGAATCATCTTCAACAACAATATCAACATTAACAATACTTAACCACCAACAAAAATGGCATCAAATCATCAACTCACAGAAGCAAAACAACATTAAATCATTAAAACAACCCACGAGATTATAGATCTCGTAAAGATAGAGGAATCTCACCGAATGAAATGAGCAAAAACAGTGTTGATCGGTCGAAAAACTAAGAATTTACCAGCGGCAAAAATAGGAGAATGAGAGAGAGGAGAGAGATTTTTAACGTCAAAGAGAGAAAATGTGATATATTGTATCGCGTCATCGAGTCAAAAAGATTTATATACCACAAGTTGCAAGAAATATTGGCCATTGAATCATTCCAAATCAACGACTTCAGATTCGTCGAAGGTAAATAAAGTTCTTGACCGTTGAATTCATCCAAGTCCTCCATTCGCCGCCGCTTCACATAACCTTCCCCACCATCTCATTACACTCTTCACCACCGCCGCCGCCGTCTTCCTCCTCTTCGCTGTCGTTTCGGCCGCCGCCGCATATCTCTCCGGCGGCTTTTGGTTCGCTTTTCATTGTGATATCCATCGCTTTGATGATGTTCGGTTTTGTCACTTTTATCATAGGATTCATACTCATGCCCCTGGTGATAACGCTCGTGTTGCTCTTCTTTATTTCGGATATCCCATACAATGTGTCGGCGGTGGGGCGTGCCGTTCTCTGGCCGGCACTCTGTTCTAATAAGGCTGTGCCCGGTACGCACCAAACTTATTAGTTTTCGAACCAAGTTTTTTCTTCTTCTAAGAGTAAGTTAGATAGAACTTCGTTTCTTGCATTTGCAGCTCGAAATTATTTGAGCTGAAGGCCAAGGAATACCAACAATGGGAACCAGGAAAAGAAAATAGAAAGTAAACCATTTTGTTGAGCAGCAAAGCAGCTTCGGAAAAGATTAGAGCTTTTACAATTATCAAGATACTCTCTACTATAGTTTTATGTTTTACACTCCTAATTTAGGCCCTATTTTGCGGATGGTTCTTAAAATTATACTTGTGCTTATAAGCATTTTTTTTCAAAAAATGAGTGTTTTGCGCAGCCAACCTTTACTACTTGTTCTTATTTTAAGAAGGTAAACCTTCTAAAAAATAAGCACCTACTGACATGCTTTTTTCCCTTCTAAAAAATAATCACCTCAATTCCGGTACTACGGGAGGGGCTACGGAACGGCTGGTGGGTGGGGGGTGGCGCCCTCCCGCCGTCGCCGACGGCGCTCCGGCGGCGGGCACCGGCAGGTCGGCGCCGGCGACGAGAGCTCCGATACGGCGGTTTCAAAAAATTCCGGACCCTCCGAGACACCTCTATTGTAAAAATAGTGATATTTTAAGTAGTTGCGCAAAACAGGGCCCATTTAAAAAATAAGAAGAAGTAGTAGATGAAGTAGTAAAAGAAGTAGTAGAAGAAGTAGAAGAACTAGTGCGCAAAACAGGGCCGTAATCTGTCCGTGCTTCGTCATGGCTGGAGTTGAGCCTTCTAAGCTTTTGAACTAAGTTCTCAATGTTTCGAAGCTTCTGCCGGTTAAAGTTGAACATAGCACCAGATTCCATGTAATTGGGAACAGAACTTTCCACTGAATCTGAACGCAATTGACCTGTATCTCGATTCTTTTCTTGATCTGAGGACGCATCAACAGAGAAATTTCACGAATGACTAGTGTTCTATCACATGATAAAGAAAAAAGAACACGATCTTGCCTAAAATCCTGGTCATTACAGCTAATTATAATGGCATGATTTGCTGACCAGTGCTAGTAGATGGTATGGAAGAATTATTATACAGGGGAAGCTAAATCTCGCATATTGAAATAAGAAGGAAAAGCATAATATTCCTGAAATAAACTCATAATCTTCGGAGCACAAAAGTAAGGAAAACATGAAAATTTACGTTTTCATGAAAAGAGACATTGACGATGGTGCTATGCTATGCTAATTCAGGGTCAATAACTGAATAAAACTGATGTATCCAAACATATTTTATGGGTAACAAACAATATGCCAATGCAGTGGTGATCACAGAAGAAAACTACCTTTGACGGTCTTCCCCACATACTTTACAGGAGAAGGAGAATCTTGTTTGCATAGTCCATTGTCAAGAACAGACACAGGGCTGTAGTACTCAGGAGGAACAAAACCAAATTCTGAAAACTCTTCTTCATTCCATGGTATAGCAGATTCCTGAGTGAACCAAATAAGACACTACGTGATGAACATGGCAAAATCAATTGAAAATGGAACATGGTAAGGACCAACCTTATCAGGTAAGCCAGAGAACATGATTTCAGAAGACTTTGAAGATGGGCTGTGGATACTGCTCCAGGTTGGAGATATTTCAGAAGTGCTCAGTTGAGCAATTTTGGAAATCCTCCTTATGATAGTCTCGGTTGATTGAGCTGAGTTCTTATTGTCATTGAAACTTAAACTTCTTGATTCCACACTTGTCTCACTCTGCTGATCATCACTTTTCTGAGAGTTGGGATGCTTTGGTTTTCGTCTTACACCAGGAGAATTCGATTCAGACTGTTGCTTGTTTGCCTGTCGTCTTGACCTGCTTGAATCACGAGGAGTCGGGTGTCGAGAACTCTTTTCCATCTCAATATTCTTCTCTTGCGTTCTTGGGCTGATGGATCCTGAAATTTTTCCCAAACCTGCATTTCCATCATTCATCAACCGCTGGGATCTGGCAGAATTCTGTGTGTGTTTTGAAGTTCTTCTACTTTTGACACTGTCAGCATTCACAGCATTGCCATATTCACTAGATCTTCTTTCCCTGGTTAAACCCTTTTTGCTATTAGCAGATTCGCCAGCCCGTTGTTTGTGCAGACCAGGTGTGCCTTCAAGTGGGATTACAGAAGCAGAGGGTACCCCATATTTCTCAACAAGTTTAGCAGGTTTCATGATCACAATAGGAGATTCATAATTTTTTGAAGAAACTGTCTTTCTCTTTGTAGATGAAGTAACTTTCTCAGTCCTTGGGCTTTGTTTGCCAAATGCTGTAGTGGAATTCAAACCATTTTGCTCGGGGTCTTTATAGCTGGAAAAATTTGAAATTTGTTCTTCTTTCGGGGTTTCTAAGAGTCCCTTAGCCTGCATTGCTCCGAGTATCTGTTTAAGTGCTCTAAGATCCTTACCTGATTGCGTTAACTCAAGATTTTGCAATCTTTTCTCTATCTCACTGTAAACAGATGGAAATGCACCAAGAGGTTTTGCTGGACCTCGATTACTCCTTGGGGCAAGCTTATGAGAACCCCTCATTCCCTCCATCTGCTTCCATGGTGCTGATTCAATCGGAAACCTCAAAGCAGGTTTCATCGAAGAATCAGTGCTCCTCCAGTTTGGCGAGCTTGGCTCCTTCCAAGAGCCCAAAGAAGAACTACTAGAAAGTGGAATTGATTTTTTTGTACCTGTTTTATCATATGCGAATGAGGCACTTAAAACATCTTCATCTGGATGACTCTTGCTTGATCTGAAGTTTGTGTGGATAGATGAAACTGAATCGGGTAGTGCTTCCAACCCCATAAGCTTAGCGACAACACTTGGAGGCCGAGCTTCATTTCCTGGTCTTTGTTGCTGACTATGAGCCTTACTTTCAGACACGTCATTATCCTTCTGGATAGATTTCAAGAACATGTTGGATTTTGATTCAGTCAGAATTCGGGCAGAAACCTCCCTACTATCTAAAGAAAGTCTTGGTAGGTCTATTAACTGTAGGGAAGATCTGGAACCGTCTTGTTTGACAAAAGGCTCACCATTTATGTCCCTTCCATCATAAAAGAACCTAGCGGCATCTCTTGAGATTGAAAATGATGAGGCATCTTTTGAGTGGTAAGATGATGAGCTGAAAAGTTCTATAGGCTCATCATGCTGACGAGTTCCATCTCTAAGCTTAGCAAGAACTCTAAGAGATTGCTTCACATCTGCTGGGGTGCTCTGTTTTTTGTCAGGAAATAGGCCATGAAAACTGCCATTCGTTTTTGCTTTGGCGGATAAATGGAAGTCCCTGTGCGTGGAATCCTTCACAAAATCCCGAATATCAGGAGTCTGTTGAACAAATGGATTAGAGGAATCCTGAAAGCTCCTTACTGGCTCCCTTGACGAATTCTCAGGACAAATCATTCTATCTAAGGATGCCGGTTCTAACTTACCAGCTTTGCAACAGTCGTGAGAAGAAAAAGAAGATGAGCGAGACGAAGATGAGAAAGACGCCCTGGAAGACTCGGTGGAAATCCTCTGTTGCATGTTCCTGAGTGAATACCTTTCCTGCAATCACATATGTATGCGAACTGGTGATTGTAAGATGCATATCAACTTGCAATATAGAACTGAATCAAATGAAAGGTCTTAACAACTTGGGCTCTCAAGGCAAGCGATTTACTTGAGCATACCTACATGACAGAGGCAAAGTAGAAATAAATAAGTTCAGCTTACCAGCGCTGCAGAACTTAGTTTTGAAATATCAGCCGCTCTTTCTGAATCAATGACACTGAGATGAGGTTTCCCTGCAAAACAGGGCATCTGATGATGAGATATGTGCTTTCAAGTGGCAGAGTTTCTTTGAAACAATGAACTAGGTGCAATGCAACATTGTGTGATAATGCAACGATTAGCTAGTCAATTACAAAGAAGAGCCATCAGTTGAGTAGCAACGATTGACCTGTGAATAATGCATAGTTTCCTCAATAAGATAGCCATAAACCAAGCTAATTGGTGCATTGCAGATACATTTATATAACAATAAACCGCAGGGGTGAACTTTGTGTTTCATAGCCTATTCGTTATAAGGATGTCTGCGGGGATATATTTAAGGAACAAGAATCCCTCAGTGACACTCATGTTCTTGAAAGCAACGCATTCAAATGTCAAGATTAACAGCCTGAATTGAAGGATAAACCAAGCAACAACGTTTACCTGTAGGAATCCTTTTCGAGCTATTGCCAACAATGCGCTTACCACCCATAAGAATCTGCTGACGATCAAACAGCTGAAATATCCCAATCATGCATCCCAATTGCTTGTGAAAATCTGGATTCACATCTTCGAAAGAATGCAACAACTTGGCAGCCATTTTCACCTTCTCCTTAACTCACAGTAGCAAAATCTTGACACTTTAACGTTAAAGCATACAAAATTTTAATAGCTAAAACAAGATTTCCTCAAAGCAAAAATTATTCCAAGCCCTCCAACATGTCCTAATCCAGCAGAAGAAAGAAAATTGTAGCCAGCCTCAGAATCAGACCAAAATGTACAATACGTACGGCTAATATCTTACAAGGATGTGAAGCAGCAGCAATTTGCATAATTTACCATGATTCAATGCAAACATTCCCTCCTGAATGCATTTCTTTCAAACCAAATTACAACTTTGTCATGGGCTCTTATCAAAAAAAAAAAAAAACTTTGTCGTGAGCTGGATCTTCACCACATCAAGATCCCAGGTTTATAAGAGAAACCCAAATAACATCAAGAATAACCTAATGTTGCTCCACGAGCCAAAGTGAAAAATTGAAAACCACAATTCAAAACCAAGTCTTTTATCCTTCACGGAGAAGAAAATTGAACAACCACTCCCCTGATCCAAAAACAAGCTTTATGGGCAAACTCCTTGAAGAGACTGTGGAGATATGATAATCCCAAAAGCTGGGAAACGAAACGAAACGAAACGAAACGAAAACAGCACACAACTTGTTTTGCCTCGTTGTCTCAAAGATGCAAGGTCCATTATCCATGTGGAGGCCAGAGCAGTCCGAGGTGTGTGATAATGGAGAACAAGTGGGCAAGAAGCAAGATTAATGATGAATGATATAAATGCATATGAGGAGACGAAGAGGGACATGTTTAATGTTTTGATGAAGCCTTCTATTCTCGTACTTGTTCCATGTGAGTTGGGTCTCGCATTGTATGCCTGCAGAGTCCATGTTTAATGTTTGGATGAAGCCTGAGAACTGATATAGAACAAGAATCGTAGGCACAAAAAATACAAGAAAGTTGGGGCCCACGTGGATGAACAGTTGAGATTGGTGTTAAACATGTGGGGATTGGTGTTAAACACTCGGACCCACCTTTCTTGTGTTTCTTGCTCTTGTCATTCTCGCGCTATATCATTTTTCATGAAGCCTTCTAGTCTTCTAACGTTAGGCACTAAGGCTGCGTTTGCAAATTTCATTGAAAAGTACATTTTGACTTTTGGCGGTAAAAAAGTCTATTTGGAGTGTTTGCGATTTTGGCTTTCGATGTTTGATTTTTGGCTTTTGGCAGTGGAGAAGTAAAAAAAAGCCCAAAAGTCAGAAACATCTTTGGATCTTTGGGGTAGTTTTTGGAGTACTTTTGGTAGTGGCAATTTCGTAATTATTTAAAAATTTAATTCCAGACATTTCTAACCTCATAAATAATTCAATATTCCCCAAAAAAATTAATTCAAGAATATTTTTGTCATTTCTCATTTATAAATAAAGAAAAGTAGCTTTTGAAATAATAATCTGCAAACACTATATTTCTGACTTTTGCTGTAGTAAAGTATATTTTGCAAACACTTTTCAACTTCTTCATATAAACTCTTTTTTTCAAAAAACTTTTTGAAAAGTTACTTTTGCATAAACACAAGAACTTGCAAACACCCCCTTTTGATTTTTCCTTCTTTTTGTATTCTTTGTTTCTATCCCACACTAGCATTCTAATAATAACTGAAAAATGTGAAGCGATATATTTTAATGTATGACTCATTTACTGCCATGGCGCTCCAACTCCGGGGTAAAAAAGACGAAGCAAAGATTTCTTTATTTCCAGTTTCTACTTCCTTTCTTATTCTGTTGAATAATTTACTTGGGGCCGGGGGGTGGGGGTGGCGTAGCCCGAAGTTTTGGATTTCTTACTTGTATAAGATCATAAAAATATTTATAAATTTTATGTGTAAATTTTAGGAAAATATTTTGACCCCTTAAATGTGATGCAACCCACAAAAAAAATCGTTCCTCCCTCCACTTGGGATCCTGGCTCCGCCTCTACTATTGTTGGGTGTTTGAGATTAATTGTGTTTGCAATAATTTTGACTTTTGCATTGGCAGTGTAGAGAAAGTTAAAAAAAATTAAATTCTTAGAGAGTTGGTGTGTGTGCACAAATTTTCCAAACAACTTCTATTTGATAACGAAAATATTCTTTTATAATTTTATTGCTCCAATTAAATCATAAGCGTGTGCAACAACTCAAGGGTAGAGAAACAAAAGCTATCACTTTGAAAAAAGTTGTTTGTATTTGGATAAATTGGGTCGCATAGATGTTCTCAACTGGTTTATCTAAAAATAAGCAGACGAGGCTTTGCCCTCTTTAAGCTACTGATGAAGAGAGAGGGGCCTTCAACTAGGACGAGAACTGCCAGAAGGCATTCGAGCAACTGAAATACGGCCTACGGGAAACTATGGTCATCGTCGCCCCAAACGACTATAAAGAGCTCCTCCTCTACCTGGTTGTCTCAAAAGAGGCAGTGCAATGCAGTGCTTGTCCTCGAGGACAAAATAACACAGTAACAAGTATACTATGTTTGTAGGTTACTGCAAGGGGCTTAACCACGCTACACTACCATCAAGAAATGGGCAATGACCCTCATATATTCCTTCTGCAAGCAGCGTCATTACTTCCAAGAGTACACTATCCAAGTTATTACCAACCAACCCATCAAGCAAATCGGACGAGATCCGATGCCTTAGGGAGATTGATCAAATGGGAAATCGAGCTAAGATAGTACGACCTATGGTACAAGCTGAGAATCGCGTTCAATACTCACATAGTGGCAATTTTTGTTGATGAGAGTACCTTAGGAGAGGAAGACGCGGAGGTATGGATCTTATACGCAGACGGGTCCTCCATAGGAAGTTACAAAGGGGTAGGAATTATCCTTAGCAACTAAGCAGAGTTGCAGCAAGTGCTAGCCTTCCGACTAGAGTTTCCCATCACCAAAAATGCTACTAAGTACAAATTTGTGATACAGAGAATTTGTCTAGCACGCTCTGTTGGAGTGAAATGGTTCATAACACAAATCGACTTATAGTTAGTCCGGGAAAATTTCCAAGGCACCTTTGAGGCAAAGGAACTCATGCTCCTAATCTATCTGCAAAAGCTACGAGAGCAGGCTCAATGATTTGTAAGGTTTGAACTCAAGTAGATTCCCTGGAAGGAGAATTCCCAAGCCGATCTACTCTCTCGGGAAGGGTGCATCTAGAAAAACAACAACGTGAAGACATTTGAAGTACAGACTTATGAAGCTCGGCCATCACACCTCCCTTGATAATTAACTTCATTTAGGACAACCCCGCGTGTGCAATTTGGAAGACCTCCAAAATCAAGCTCCTCCTCCATGAGGCTCTCCTCTCTAAGATCAAGGAATAGCGTCACTTGGTAACCCAAGCCAGCAGGTTCGCATGGATAAACGGGGAATTATACAAGAAAACATGGGAGAGACCTTATCTTAAAGGCATCGAGGGAAAGGATTTTGGAGAAGTCCTCTGTGAGGTACACGAAGGTACTTGTGGAGGTCACTGCAACGAAAGCACTCCAGTCCACAGCATATTAAGACTTTGGGTATTTATTTCCCACAATGATGGAGGAAGTTGTCTGGTATGTAAAGAAATACCCTATGTGCAAGGCATTTGGAAAGATGCAACATTAATCGTCCACCCCTATGAGGAGCATTCCCGATGCCTTCTCCGTTGATCAGTAGGAAATTGACCTCGTAAGGCCCTTAAGAGCCTGATTGCCATTTTGAGGTCCCTCTCATTTTGGTATCCGACAATGGTACATAGTTCTAGGGAAAGCAAATACAAAAATGGTGCGAGGATTTGGGGATAGAAGAGAAATTCACTTCGGTATACAACCCCCAAACAACTGGACATACCTAGGTCACCAACAGAACTATCACAGAGCAACTGAAGAAAACATTGGAGGAGAGCAAAGGGGTATGGGTCGAGGAGAGCAAAGGGGTATGGGTCGAGGAGTTACCTCGAGTACCATGGAGCTATCGTACAACCTACATAAAACCACAGGAGAAACCCTATTCGCCCATAGAGTTATCGGTCCATACCTTGCAAATATGAGATTACAAAGAAAAGGAGAATAAAGAAGCGCACTCAAAATGCTCGAGGAGAAAAGAGCATAGATAGAAGACAATATCCATAGGTATCAAGAAGCTACAAAAAGAGCTTATGACAAAATTGTATGGCCCAAAACCTTCAAAAAAGAAGACCTAGTGCTCCGAAAGTATGAAAACACACAAGGAAACTAGGGACTAACTGGGAAGGACCCTAAAAAGTAGTCGAGGCACAAATTAATGAATCATGCCTCTTCAAAAAAATGTAAGGAAGGGCTTTTTAGAAGGCCATGGAATGCTAACAAGTTGAAGAAGTATTATTGCTAAGAGGGAAGCCCGATGACTCCTCTAACCTTGATCTTTTACTTTGTATCATTGATTTTCTATCTTTAAGGATACCTCTACCTTTGTAGTATCATTTGCAGGAGGAACAATAGACGGATTAAAACTCCCCATTCGAGTAATCTCATGGGTAGAGAACTCTGGAAGATGTCATTGTGTACCTCTATGAGTACTAGCATACAACACCACGCTTGGGATATCTCATGGGTCAAGTTGAGGGAGCATGTGTCCCCTTAACAAAATACAATCATCGAGGAGGCCAATACATGCTCCTCGCCAAAAAAGAGAGAAAAAAAAAAGAAAAAAATTGGCAGGATAGCATGAAGCTATCCATGAGAAAAATGGGAACCGCATATGAGGAGACATCGTACTCTTTGTGCCTGGTATGAGGAGGCCATCGTGCTTCTAAAAGTAAATGATACAACACCCCTCGCACAAAATGTGTCAAATGGGTTTGATAACAGAGGGCGAAACTAAGCAACATTGCCCTCTCGCCAGGGAAACACCTAAGTTCAATAATAGAGAGGAAGAAATGCAGCACCCCCTCATGTTAAAGGTGTTTCATGGGCTCATTATCAGTGGGAGGAATTGAGCAACATCCCCCACACCCACGGAAACACCTGAGTTTAATAACAGAGGGGAGAAACATAGTGAGTTTATAACAAACTTTCTTCATACTCAATGGACTAAAATTGGAATTCAAGAAGAAGAGAACGGGGAATGCTATTCACAAAATGAGGGAAGAACCCCTTATAATTCAGGGACAATTACCAAAAGAAAACTGAAACCTACATATGCACAAGGATACAATGAATGTTTCCCTCCTCAGGCAAAGTTATTTTACACTTAGGAAGAAGCAACTACCTAGGCTTTTACTACCTATCCACCTATGTATCTCCTATTCGAGTCATGGACAGGGTCAGAAGGAGGAAACTCCTCGAAATTTGCATTCCTCCAGATATTCAAGCGTACCCCATTATGGATAGTGCCACTCTTCTCTAACTACTTAATAAGCAGTGTCCAATATTGAAGGCTCACCTTCCCCATGCCATCGAGGTAGATCCTCTTGAATATAGTGTTTCAAAAGTATTCCTCCAGGCACGCACGACACTTGTATTTAATTGCTTCGAATTCCTCCCCTTGAGTAAGAAGTTGGCAAACTAGTTGGCCCTTCCCCTCTTCGGTTCTCTCACGTGCCAGTTGCGCCCCTTCAAGAAGGTGTACCTCCTATCTCTCCCTTTCCAACTCTTCATAGGCATTTAAGGAGAACTTGATGCTCTGTCGAAGAGACCACGGACCGTACAAAGGGCAACTGGTCAGTGGAAAGGAGATGGACAGGATAAATGGTAAAAGCAAGATCGCTTACCAGTCAATAATTCCTTGCCATCATCTTCTCTATGCTCCCTTAGGCCGAGGCACCTCGCTCCTCTAATGTAGTAATACTCACAAGTGGATGGATCGGTGTAGCACCGATGAGTTTACCTCGGGATCGATTCCCTCAATGACTCTTGGTGACTAAGCTTAAATTATAACTTACCTAGTGTTTAAAAGTAAAATTAAAGCAATTAAAGGCAACTTGTTTTTTGATCATTTTCTTACTCTATCAATTATCTAATAGGACATGTCTGCTGCCTTGAAATTCCCTTCTATTTTATCCACAATCAGTTCATTTCTACTTGGTACAGGTCAGGGTACAAGTACTGACTGTGCACCAAATTGCATGTCTGCTGCCTGTTCCTAGTGGATTTACAACATTCTGGTTGTGAGACCTAATCCGTGCGTATGAGGGTAATTCGGCTATGGAACAAATGTACCCCATGCGTGTTAATACACATAGCCAATATGTATACCCAGGAGCAGTTTGTAAGTAACAACAAATTTATGCATGTGTAGCCTCATTTCTCTTCATGTCATCTTGGTACAGGTTAGGTAAGGAGACCTCAACCTGCTTATAACCGAAGGTTGCAAGCCATAGAGCCGTAAAAACACTTTCCAGCATATGGCCCATTCCAGCAAGATGTAAGGGGAGCAATATAAATGCAAAGAAGTACTGCCAGGGGAACTGAGGAGAGGGCGCGGAGCTACCTGGCCACTGTGCAGGAGGTCACATTGGCACAGTAAACTTCAATGCCAGTGCAGTGGAGTTTGGCTCACTTCCAGACGGTTGGTAATTGTTTCCATACAAGTCAGCAACTGAGTACTCCCCCTCCCCATGACCAAAGAATGTTGGCTCTCAATCTTTACACAGTTGGCTACACTTATTCTTATTCTATTGCTCTTATTCTAGTTGGTTGCTCCACTCTCTGCATAAGGTACAGGTTAGGTACAATTTGCAATACACATTTATCTTGCAGCATACTCTCTACACGATGACACCAGATTGTACTCCACCTCAACCTGCTACATAACGGATGGCTATACTTTAGTCATTACATGCTCAATTATTCTGATCGATCCTCCAGAGCTGATACTCAGTTATTGAGAGCTCAGATGCGTATGTGATACTGCATGGTACCAAGCTGGCAGGTTTTTGCTGTGGAACACATGAAGAGATAATATGTTGTTTCATGTGTTGGAGGATCGATCCAGTGTCTTTACTCAAGGGGTATCTAGGGGCTAACCTTGCAGAACCGAACATGGTGCAAGGAGTTCGCCTGAAACAAAACGTGTATGGTCACTAAAGATCTTGTTAGGAGTTTTGTATGGTCTAGAGCATGTATTGTCCATCTTGTACTCTTGTAAATACTCTGTATATATAAATTTGGCCATTCAAAAAATAAATTATCTAACAGGACAATCAAACAAACAACTAAATTAATTACTTTTAATAAATTCCAAGGAGAAGAATATATGGGTGTCTTAGTGTCATTTATTTACGTTATGGTCGGATTGCTGTTCTAACATGCAAACCTAATGGGATCCGTTTAGTGCACGGGAGTCCTGGGTTGGTGGTTAGTGATTTATCCTCTAATTGTCTATGGAAATCTGTTTAGTGCACGAGAGTCCCAAACATTCCCGCAATCACTCCTACGAGGGGCCATTCAGTGCAAAAGAATCCCTCAAGGTGTGATTACGGACATTGGTTCCAGGACTTTAGAATCTACCTAAGCGTTATTAACTTAGGCCCCTAGTTGTTTTGGTCTACTTGGAGTCGATTTTCGGTCAACCAATCCTCCATGTTGCCTAGATTCTTTACGGCATAATATAAATGTGATCAATCTACTATTGGGTAACAAGACCCTAAACCCAGCCTCTTAAATCATAACAAACACCATTACTAATCATAACGCAAATGAACTCAACTAAGCACCCATTCAATAGGTTTAGCTACAAGAATTCATAAGGAAAGAAATAAAGCAAGTCATTACAAATCCAAATAGAAAGTGTTGATGGGAAATCAAGAATTTGAGGGTTGGAATCCTTCTTTTTACTCAATTGCAATGGGTTGCAAAGAGTAAATGCAAAAAACCCTAGAGAGATAGACTCTAAAGGGAGGAGTAGATATAGAGTGAGAAAGTATTTGTAGATAATGGAATAAATTTGAAAAATCCTAGGGTTTAAAGTATTTATAGTCCTGGTAGGTGGGGGAAACATAGTACTTTTTGCCCACAAAACCTAATTTCTCACTGGACACTGCCATCTGGCTTGTGCCATAGGGTAAGTGGTGGTCGCGAATCGCTGAAAGGTTACTTTTCATCGTACCTGGCATGTGCATACAATGTGGTACAGGACATTCGGATGGTCGATGATGTACGCAAGGCTCTGTATCAACGTGCACCAAAAATGTGGTCCAGGGCCTTCGGATGATGGAATGTATGCTCCAGGCTCTTTATCGGTGAGCGCCAAAATTGGGACATCAATGATAGTCTGTGGTGTGCACCTGCTTATATTTGGCGGGTGCCATAATCTTCTTCGGCAAGGTAGTGATGGTCTGTGGCGTGCACTGGCTCATCTTTTGCGAGCGCCAAAATCATCTTTGGAGGTTTTATGCCAGTTGGTGGAATGCGCCAATCTCATGGTAGCGAGCACCGATGTATTGCACTTGTTTTTTATTAGTTGTTGGTCGAGATCAGCTCAATGTTGGCAGGCCCAAACCCTCTGCATCTATTCTTGCCTTCCTGGGCCAATTCTCTCATTTCCATCGATTTGTTTTTATCTCATTTTGCATTAAACGTCTTTCGGGCACGAAAAGACAAAAACAAAGGTGAAACAAGTAAAATGAGCACCAAAAATACAACAACTACTAGAGAAACAAAAAAAAAAAACTAAGCTAAAAAACCTCGATTAATTGGTATAGAACCAATTCATCAAGAAAATCCCAAACCTAAGCTTTGCCTATCCTCAAGCAAACACAAGCCTCAAAAAGAAAAGAAAAACAAAAGACTGAAAGATTCTCCGAAGAAGCATGCTAAAGATCCAATCGTTTTACCATTTCACAATTCTAGCCACTCCTATGCTAGATGCAAATAAACATGTTCAGTCATAAAGTCAATGTGAGAGATTATTAATTGCTAGTGTTATGACCTAAGGCTAACCACTTTAGGTCTTGTAACGATACTTTTATATTAATGCATATTGATGAGTAACATTATTTATTATTTGATTATTAAATAATAAAGCCTTAGCATTAATAACTTAAAGTAGATCACAATGAATTGTGATGGTCAGACTACTTTAATAAAGTTATTAATAATAAACATCCCTAATAAATGTATTAGTAAGAAAGGGCATTACTTATAGCATATATGAAAGGAGGATGAAAAATTACCTCTATATGTTTAATTGGGATATGTATAGGTGAGTGAACATTATTACACGGTAACTACTTCCGGAAAGGTATAGTCTCGTACCTAGATTATTCTCAATGCTTGGTGGTCAAATACATTGTTACATGTCACTCATTATCTATGAACATGAATTGGTGATTAATAAATTTATGGAGTTTTATTTATTAAGCATAATTAGATTAAGTTAACTCATGGTTCATTGGCGAGTTATTGAGAACGTATAGGGTCACACACATTAACACCAATTGTTGAGGGTTCTAATTGCATTAAGATAAAAAAAAAAGTACGAGATCAAACTTTAAGTATTGGATACTTAAAGGGCTAACATGGAAGGGATTGCATGCAATTGAACAATATGCAAAGGGTTGCCTGCATTTGAATAAACATGCAAGAGTTGCATGCAAAAGTGGATACAAAACTCTGTGGTATAGCCACTATCACTTGTATAATGGGAATTCTCTGCATGCAAGTGTTTATGGTTAGAAGATATACAAGAGTTGTATCTCATGACTTAGTAGTAAGTCATGCAAAACTAAGGGTTAAAACCATGAGCCATAAAATCCATGAGTTTCAACTTTGAGTACTTGTATGGACAAGATTAAAAGTTGAGGCACTTCCATAATACTTGTATGGACATGTGAACAAGTGTTTCTCTATAAATACCTTGATATCCATGATGTATAGATATTGATGAAGTTGTTGTTTTGTAAGTCTTGAAAAGTAAAGAGAAGTGCTTCTCCTCCTCTCCTGGTGTAAAAACCAAATGTATGGAGGTGTGAGGAAGCAATGAAGAATTTGATTCTTCTTCCATTTTTGTGATAGACATAGACAACTCTTTTGGAGCTCGCATTCCTTAGGGCCCGTTTTGCGCAGCCTTCTTAAAATT
>JAOWBN010193832.1:0-15432 GCA_028565015.1 Pinguicula moranensis
TACTCAGATGTGCGAGTTTGTGCAGAGTGTTTTAATACCGGCTCTAGGTAATCTTATTTCTTCATGGTTACAAGCATTTAATAAATCACACGACATTTCTGCCATTGTCTTGATTGGCCATGTTCGACATTCAAAATGGTACTCTTTTGTCTTCATAATCTAATTACTTATCCAAACTGAATATTTATTGTGGAGTAACATTTCTTCTAATAACTCTTTTGTTCTTTGACTTTATTGTGGAGTAACATTTCTGCTCATAATAAATATTCTTTGACTTTATTTTTTGAAATGAGATTATTTTCCTGTCCACTCACCTAGTTGGAATAATTACGATAGATTAAAAGAAGACGTTCCAGCAGCTACTGCGACTGAAGTTAATGTTTTGACGGATTCAGTTTCAAGGTTAGATGTCCGTACTGTCTCAGATACCAAACTTGTAGTTAGTGCAGAACAATCTCGTCAAAGCATTTCAGAATGCAAATGTGGAATGCCTCTGTGCATATGTGAAGCACCTGCTCCTCCAAAGGATTCTGTGGCACCTCAGGCAAGAACTGTTTTTATGTCATCAATTTTTCACCAATAATTTCACAGTTATTTTTGAATGTCCATCATTTGCAGTTGTTACCAACTCCATCAAATCCATCGCCTCCTTCTACTACAAAACTGAAGAAGACTGAGCCATCTACAAGGAGTAGAGGGTCGACATCAAACGGGAAGCAAAGGTAAACGACTCTTTTCCCTGGCCATTTGAAGTTTGTTGATGCATTCATTTATTGTATATCTATTTTAAAATCCATGTAACAAGTGACATTTTGCAGCACTCTTTTCAATCCGGGTCAAGTCACCAATAGCTCTTTGGATGTACTATCCCCAAATTATGAAAGTACAGGGGAGGTATACAAAACTTCATGCTTATTTTTAGTAGATCAAGTGAACCAGGGTAACTTTAATGGTGATATATGTAATTTTCTGACTTATGCATTATGCTTAGGGTTTACGAGAAGCAATAAAAAATGGTGATACAGCTGCCGTTGACAAGCTTCTGAGTCAGTTATCTTGATTTTGTCTATGCTCTTTTCTTCTGAATGGAAGGGTGGAACATTTTCTTTGCGCTTACAAAGCTGGGATGGGATCATCAAATGTGTAGGGTGTGGATGCAAATTATCCCGACAAAAAGGGGTCATCTTTATTACATTTGGTACTCCCTGCTCTCTCTCTCTCTCACCGTCTCTGTCATTATTTCGATCAGTAGATCTGAATCTACCTATGGTTTGATGTGATAATGTAGGCAGCAGTGTTCAATCATACTGTTACTGAGATTGCATTTCCCCTCATTGATCGGTGCAAGTTTGACCTATAATAATTCACCAGAAATGCTATAGCGCACGAAGGATTCAGCGCACGAATCGCACGAATTAGGTCAAAATGACCGTTTTGCCCCTATGTTAAACACTGGCGTGGTTTTCAACACGAGGGCAAAATGGTCATTTTGCCCAATCGTGTTGCACACGCGCGTACGGATTCGTGCACTATAGCATTTCTAAGAATTCACAAGGTATATGATTACATCCAGTTATATATATCCCTTTTAATTGTAGGAAAGGGTGGATATTATAATTTGAAAAAATAAAGTTATGCTAGTTACTAGTTAGGCTCGGGATGTTAAAACCAGCTGCTGGTATGTGGGGCTGAAGTAATCAGGCTAAGGGAGTATGCACATCCTTCTTAAACTAAAAATATGTTTCTATACTGGGATAAGAGTTACTCTGTACAACTTGTCTGAACCAATTCATATCCAATTTAAGGCCCTTTTCTGAATAAATCATTGTTCTGATGAAGTGGCAAAGAGCAGGAATATTTGATACACTCTCTTATTTTGCTTTTATGCTGCTCTTATTCAGGTGAAACACCTTTGGATTGTGCTCCTGTTAAATTACAGTACAAGATGAAAAAGAAGATATGCAATTGGATTCCTAATATTTCGTTAATGAACATTTACATGACCAACTTTCAGATTAGAGTTTAAAAGGGTTGGGTCTGTCCTTGAGCAAATACTGATCTTATTCCTGCATTTGCTGAGGTTTGAGTGGTATTTGTAACAGAATAAATTGTCTATTAAGGATGACCGTGCTGCCAGTGCCACTAGTAAAGATCGCTGTAAATGTTACTTGCAATTTCATGTAACAAATAGGTGTAAAAAAGTTAATATTCATATATTTTATGCAACTATACACTTTAGGCAGAAGTTTCCCTTATTCATGTTTGAAGTAGCTGCGTGAGAGATGAAAGTTTCTGTTGTCTACAATACTATAGATGCGAAATAAAGCTATATGATGCTTGGAATGTTGGCTCGGGGATAACTTGGTGTTTACTCAAGATTTTGTATCCCAAATTTTTGTAGGGTTTCCGTCTATCTACCTTTGTCCCACGAGTGTCTTTACCAAAATGCCCCTACATTTTATCAATATTTACGCATTATACCAACTATAAAAACCCTAATCCTAATCGATCGAGAAATTGGAAACACTCCAAAATCCACAAATCTCGCACGAACGGCCGTCGTGTTCCTCCGAGTCTTCTTCAGTCCGACGACATTTCTTCAGGTGGTATTTCTGCTCCTTCAGTCATCCCAAATACCACCTGTTTTGTTCTCATTTTTGGGTTATAGTTTACGGTCATAGGTTGTTGGTTTGCGTTCTGATTTTCTTTCAGAATGTATGATTCGACCGAAATGGAACCATGAGCTTTGAAGGTGAAGATTTACTTCTTTTTTCACTGTATGAGTACTATATTCCTTGTTCACTTTCACTTGATCGATATTGGACATTTTGTCACTCCATTTCCAGAATTCGTTGAACATAACAAGTTCCTTGTAAAGGTCAGTATACCACTCAGACAAAAGTTTCTTTTTCCTTCAATCATCTTCTTAAGTAGTGGAATTACCTTCAAACTTTTTGCTTAATGTGCATTTGTTAATTTTTGGAAAGTACCATGTCCAATTCATCCGTTGTCATATTTGAAGTTCTACATGTTTTAGTATTCCATATACATTGGGCATTCCTAGACAAAACAAAACACTTGTTAGTGCTTTTCTTCGATTTATTCAATAACTCATAACTCTTCTTAAAAGGAGATTCATGCTCACAGTCCTTGATTCTGGTTAACTTTTTAATATTTGCATTCTTTGCAAGTTCAACAGGCATTCTCACGATTGGAGAGGTGATATTGATCAGATTTGATTTCGAATGTCTGTCAGCATTAGTTTTGTTGGTTTTGTAATATATCCTATATGAGATTTGGCTTTTTCGTTTTGTACTCTTTTCTTTCTTTGTTCAGTTTTTTGTGAGTGTTTTCTTCCCATTGCCTGATTTCTGATCACTATAGCATGCACAACTTCAACTTCTTCTAGGCTTATATTTGTTAGACCGACATTACACGCAATTCATATATTCGTTATGATATTATAAGCTGATTTCAACGATGCTTGTTTCTAATATTACTTAATTTTCATCTACTGATGTTTTCTTGCTCTTAATGTGTAGTGAATTCGTCATTTCATTGTTTCCAGATACTTAACAACAAATGCTTAGGGACCAAATAGAAGGGATCAAACTTTGGAAGAGTTTGATGATGCTTCCCATCTACGCATCTATGGTTTTGTCTCTAATAGTTGATAATTCGTTTGCCGAGAATGTGTAGCAACATACAATTCATGGAGCAATAAAAAACTTATCAGTCTCTATCAATTTTAGTCTTTGTGAAATGTGCCAGTAACAAATTTTGTTTTTGTGTTGGAGAAACAGGAATATCCTGTTCCTCATATAGAAATTCTGTAAATCCTCAGATTCTACCAAATCCCGAAGGATGCAGCATTCGTCGACCTCTGTCCAACGAATCTAACCGAAGATCTTGATTGCTAACAGTAAAAAGATCAGGGCTAATCTGGTGTGCGAACTCAAATAGGTAAGTATTTGAGAAGGTATTTGGATGAAAAACAGAGAGGAAGACCAAGATCGCCATAAATCGCCATGGGAGCGCAACAACATTCCGTAGATTGACATGTTTGAAGCAGTCTTGCAGAGTAACGAGGCGTCCGTTGGAAGCCTCCAACGTGAACTGTTGGATCGGACAGATAGAAGATGACAAAGATCACACTGGAACACGAGCAGAGTCCCGAGGTACCGCCGTTGGGTAGTCGTTGGATTGGTAAGATACGACGACTGGGATACACGAAACTTATATATATCATAAGTCGAATGTGCAGGGTATTTAGGTCTTTTGAAGCAGTAAGTTGAGGGTAGATATTTCACAATTTTACAATCTCTACCTTGAAACCTCATCAACCAAGGTATAATAAGTTAGAAATAAGATAGAGTGAGCAGTAAATAAGGAAATAACAAAGCAGTGAGTCATCTTGATATCCTTGCAACTCCAACCAAACTTGCAATCAAAGGGGGTTAATTCATCCCAAGTAGTTTTAGACTCTTGGTACCTGAATTTGTATCATTCAAATCACTATGTATCTTTTTAAGCTCAATCAGTTTCTCAAAAATCAAGTCATGAATGAAGTGACATTTTATATCTACATGTTTAGTGCGCTCATGAAAGACTAGATTTTTACTCAAATGAACGGCAGATTGACTGTCGGAATAAATAAGAGGCACAATATCACATATTCTACATTCTTTTAAGAGACTTTGAAGCCATAGAGCCTCTTTAAAAACATCTGCCAAGGCAATGTACTCTGCCTCAGTAGTTGAAAGAGCTACAACATGCTGGAGTTGTGACTTCCAGCTGACATAGTTTTCACAAAATAAGAAGGCATAGTTGGTTGTTGATTTTCAGGAATCTAGATCTCCAGCAAAATCACTGACCACATATCCTATAAGATTCTTTTCAGATTCATTTTTGCTATAGCACAATCCTATGTCTTCAGTTCCTAATAATTATCTTGCAGTCCATTTAAGGACAGAACAATTTTCATAACCACGGCATGACATGTATCTACTTAACAGTGAAACAATTAATGAAATTTCAGGTCTTGTACTAACCATAGAGCATATAAGGGAGCCAAGTAGGTTAGCATAAGGTAGGTCATCCATTTTTTTAGATTTAGTAGGAGAGTTAGCACATTGACTTTAGCTAAGTTTGAAATGCGGTGCTTAAGGGAAGGGACATAGATTCCAAACCATGTAATTTAAATTTCTTAAGCAACTTTTGCAAGTACATAGATTGATGTAGTTTTAAAGTTCTAGACTTTCTATTTCTAAGTATTTCTATTCCCAAAATTCTTTTTGCAGCTCTTAAGCCATTCATTTCAAATTCACTATTAAGTTGTTGTTTAAGTATATCAATTTCAGATTTTGACTCACTAATCAAAAGCATGTCATCAACATGTAGTAACAGAAACACAGAAATATTATCAACATGTTTGAAATAAAGGCATGGATCATAGCTATTGCGTAACAAATTCAGTTTTAACACATAAGTATCAAATTTCTTGCACCATTGGTGAGGTGCCTATTTAAGGCCTTGCAGTGATTTTTTCAGTAGATAGACATGTTCTGGCTTTTCTTTATCCACAAAACCTGAAGGTTGATTCATGTACATTAGTTCCTCTAATCCATGATTTAAGAAGGCAGTTTTTACATTAAGTTGTTCTAATTTTAAGTCAAAACTAGCAACACAGGCAAACATTAACCTAATGGTTTTATACTTTGCAATAGGAGAGAATACTTTGTTAGAGTCTATGCCTTCTCTTTGCAAAAACCCTTTAGTTACTAATCTAGCTTTGAAAACACAGAGATCAAATTTAGTAGCTCCTTCATTTACTTTAAATACCCACTTACAGCTTAATGTTTTCACATTCATAGGTATAGGCACTAGCTCCCAAGTTTTATTTTTACTAATGGATTTCATTTCTTCTAACATAGCAACCTTCCAATTTTCAGAATGAGCAGAATTAATAGCAGCATTGTAGGTATTAGGTTCAGCATAGACCATATTATCAGCAATAGAAAAAGTAAACTGAACAAGCTCAGCAAAGTTTGCGAATTTCAGAGGCAATTTCTTTTCTCTAACACTTTTGTTTCTAGCTATACTATAAGAAATCTCAGGGGACTGTTCAAGTGAATTGTTTGAGGTTGAGGATTGGGATTGGTCAGTTTGAATTTGACCAGGTTTAGAAGAAGACTTATTTGCATTAGTTTCTTCAGTAGACTCTTGTGACAGAGTTTCTCTGCCAAAATCCACCTTAAAGGGAGTATTCCTCTTTCTCAGTTGATGTCCCTGCTTGATGGTTAGGTACACAGAAAAAGTCAGATTCATTGAATATGACATCTTTGCTTATAAGGATCTTACTCCATTTTGTTGAGGTGTATATCTTACTGTTTTATGCCTAGTGATTCCAAACTCAGAGCACATATTATCAAATTTTGTATTACAAAATTCCAAGCCATTGTCTATCCTAACATACTTGATTTTAATTTCAACTTGGTTTTCAACTAAAGTTTTCCATTCACTAAATTTTAGAAAAGCCTGGTCTTTTGTTTGTAGCATAAGTACCCATACCTTTATGCTAAAGTCATGTACAATACTTAGAAAGTACCTGCAACCCCCATGAGTAGGAGTAGTCTCAGATCCCCAAAGATTAGCATGCAAATATTCAAGTACATGTTTGTAACGATGGGCACCTTTTGGAAATTTAGTTCTATGTTGTTTTCCTAAGACATATGCTTCACAAAAGTTAGTTCAGATATTTTACTCCTACCTAAACAGCCAGAGGAATGCAGAATTTTAAGACATTTCATGCTCATATGACCTAACCTAAGATGCCATAATTTTGTATTCTCAGAGGTAGATGCATCAAGTATACAGTTATCAATCTGGTCAATGTGATTCCCTTCAAGGAAATATAGCCTATTTTTCCTTTTGGCAGTTAAGAGGACTATATTTTCTTTAAAGACACTTAATAAACCATTTTGAGCAGAAAACATGCAGTGAGATTCTTCCAAGCCCCCCAAAGAGATCAAATTTCTTTTTAAATCAGCAATGTGTTTTCCATTGAATAGTTTCAAGTTTATTAATCAAGTTCCTTCTACGATGCATTGATTATGATTTTCCATGTAAACAATGCCTAACTTAGATTCACTCAAGTTTATAAAGCAATCTTTGTGAGGACACGTGTAGTAGGTGCACCCAGAGTCTAGTATCCACTCATCACTCACAAAATTATCACACGCAGTGAGGGCTTCAGCTATATAATCTGACACAAAGAGAACTTCACTTTCTTCTTCATTAGAATTAGATGCAGGTACATTGGATTCATGATTTCTTTGATTTATTTTTTTTATGATCTTAAACATGAGCTCTTAAAAAAACATACCTGACTCAAGCATCTTGTTTGCTCTCCGTACATGAGAACCCCATGAACAGTGCTGATGCTCGACGGTGAGCCCTCCATTGTCTCATTCAACATATTTGAAGCTCATTCTTAACTCTATACCTTATTTGCTTCAACTACTGACCTTTCTCATCTCCCTAGGGACACTTCTGGTGCCCAGGGAGCCTTCCTGTTGAAACCATGGCAAGCCTGTAAACTGCATTGTAGCTTTTCAGATAGGATGAGTAACTATGGTAGTACAATGGAACACCCTCCCTCAACAAATGCGACGCATGAGACGAGTTGCGTTGCGACCTGAGAACCATGGTCTAGAACAGAGGATGAAGTATGTTAGGATGCCTGGTAGTGAAATGTCCTTTGCTCAAGCCCTTGGAGTGATGGACCTGAGACTCGTTCATGCTCGACTAGGCCCACAAGAGAGAATGGACAAGACGCAAGGTAGTAAACTAGCCAAATGCACTTTCTTCATCACCAATTTCCCAGTTAATAAGCATACTGAAGAAGCAAGGAAATGTGAAGAAGCTGAGGATTGCAGGAAAGAGGGGGACAAATGGACTACCGTTTGGATTCGTAGAATTTGTGGAGGTAAGGGATTTGGATACTCTGACATCCCAGCTTAACAATATTTGGTTTGTCTCTTTTAAGCTCAGAGCAAACCTGGCTAAATATCCTCTAGGGAAGAACTCTGTGCCAGCTCCCAAGTTATATGTACTACCAAACTAGAGAGGATTCCTCTAGTGAATGGGAATCCACAACCTGAGGAAGCCTATAATATTAAACATGGAGAAACACTTGCTAGGAAGCCTGAATTTGTTGGGGTTGCACAGGACAAACCTTATGTCCAGAGACCTATAATGAAGCTCAAGTGTAGTAAACATGCTGCATCATGGCTTACTTTAAGTAGAGTAGGTGTTCTAAAAGACAACGTGAGTTTCAACTGGAGCTGAAGAAAGCAGGCTACTGTAACCTGATTGTCAGCCCATTAGGCCCTGGATAGCTATGACCTGAATAACCTAGTTAACAATGATATGGAGTGGCTATCCCACTGGTCAGAGGAACCTTTGTCACTATGGAATGAAGTTAAGGAACCTACTTACTGAAAGATGAAGTCTGTCGGATGATGGTAGAATTCTACAAAAACAACAGGACTGCAACAGGTAGCAATGTTGCTCACATCTCCTTAATAGCCAAAAAGGACAATCCACTCAGAGTTGAGGATTATAGACCAATAGCATTAATTGGTTCTATACCTAAAATCATATCTAAAGTCTTAGCTCTAAGCATTGCTGCAGTCATGGATGAACTGATAGCCCCTAATCAGATGGTCTTTCTCAAGAGGAGAAAGATCCTAGATGGTATACTAATTGCAAACGAGGCTGTGAATGAGCTTAAAAAACCAAAGAGGCAAGCACTTATTTTTAAAATAGACTTTGATAAATCTTTTGATACCATAAATTGGAATTATTTGCAGCAAGTTATGGAGCATATGGACTTCCCACTAGCATGGATATCTTGGATCATGGAGCTTCTCAAATCCGCATCTACATCCATCCTCATAAATGGAAGCCCAACATCTGAATTCATTCCACAAAGAGACCTCAAACAAGGTGATTCACCCTTTTATTCCTACTAGCAGCAAAGGGATTTTCTGTGATGCTAAGTAAAGCAACTGAACTGCCAAAGTTCAAACCAGTTCAAATTGGCAGAGCTAAGGTAGGATTATCACATCTTCAATTTGCGGATGACACCTTGCTGTTTGGTAAAGCGTCATGGGATACTATCAGGACTTTTAGAGCTACACTTCAAAACTTTGAGCTCCTCTCTGGTCTCCATGTTAGTTTCAGCAAAAGCCATCTCTATGGAATTAACATCCAACATAGCGCACTGGAGGATATGGCTGCTTATATGAGATGCTAGTCTGGACATTTACCCATGAAGTATCTTGGCCTGCCTCTAGGAATCAACCACCATAGACAGAAAGCTTAGAAACCAGTCCTGGACAAGTTTGAAAGGTCACTCAACTCATGGGAAAACAAATATCTGACTACAGAGGGTAAGTTGATCCTAATTAATTCAGTCTTATTTGCCTTCCCATCACACTTTCTAGCTTTCTACAGAGCTTCCGCCTGATTCTGAAGAAAATTACCTCAATCCAGAGAGCCTTTTTTTGGTGAACTACTAAAGAGAGAAGGAGAATGTGTTGGACATCTTGGATAAAAATAGCACTGTCCAAGGAAAATGTGGATTGGGGATCAGAAGCATACAAAGCTTTAATATGTCTATGCTGGGAAAATGGGGAGAACAAATCCTAACAGGAAAACCAAGCCTAGCCACTAATATTCTGAAGTCAAGGTACAACACTGAAGGATGACTAAAAGTGGGAGACTTAAGAGAATTAGGTAAATCCCAGCAAGAAACTGAAACCGCAGAGGGCGTAGAAGAGGTGTAGCGTATGCTTCTCATTGGTGGAATGAAATCCAAGAAGTTCTATCTTGAAATTGGTTTACTGATAATGCCAAGATCTGGCTTCGTACTGGGGAAGGAGTTAAGTTTTGGCATGATGCATGGTGTGACTCAAAAAAGTTGGCCGAATCATTTCCAGAGCTCTACAGGATAGCTGCTGATAAGAGTCTCCATGTAGCAGAAGTAGGGAGATGGGAAGAAAATAGATGGATTTGGGATTTAAAATGGAGAAGAAACTTTAGAGCTCATGAGCAATCATATCTGACTAACTTACTTTGTCTCTTGCAGGACATTGCACCAGCCTTGGAGGGTGAGGATCACTACAATTACTAGGATAGCCTATATGGAACATATACTGTGAAAGCAGCCTACCAACATATTTAGGACACAAATGAACAAGGATTCTCAACCGAAGAAGCCACCAAACTCAGCAGCCTCTGGAACATATTTTCACAGGAAAAACACATTATTGTGGCCTGGAAAGCATGCCTGGATGCACTACCAAGTAAAAAAAACTTTGCAGAGAAGAAGCATCATTCCTGCTGAGTAGGATCTCAGTTGCACCCTCTGTCACTTAAGTTAGGAGGATACAAAACACTTATTTAGCACCTGTCCTATAACTATCTCTATTTGGCAGAGAATCAGGAAGTGGCTATTCCAGGAGAATAAAGATAACAATCAGTATCCCTGCTCCATCCTTGGCAGACTTCATCTCAGGTAAACCAACAAGTGCAAATTTGGAGGTATGGAAATCCATATGGATATCCTTCATATGACATATCTGGAGAATACGAAACAAAGTGCATTTTGAAGGGGCAAAAATTTATACACATGCCATTATACAAATCATTCAGAAAAATACTTGGTTGGGAATCAATGCTAAGAAAAAAATATCACAGTTTCCTTACTCCCTCTGTGATTGGAAAATGCAGCCGGTTGCTTGTATGCAATTCTAAAGGGCAAGTGGACAGAAAATTCTACAACATACTCTAAGGACGACTCAACTTGGAGCTGATCTCATCTTCTGAACCATCAGATGCAGTACCATATCTGCACTAACACAGATAATAGCTAGAGATGGGGACTTATCTGCTGTAATATGATATACTACATACTGAAATTGTGAAGCAGTGGGAAAGAGCACATGTCAGATATGTGTGACAGGAAACTGCAAGAAGATACGAAGCTACAAGCAGAGAAAACAAATAAAGGAATGGACCTTCCAAAGGGGCAATCCTCAACTAAGCACAACAACAATCACATGATCATGAAGCTATAAGGTAAACAGGTAGAGCTGATACCCTATGGGTTCAATAAAGATGTCTGTAGTTATTAAAGCTTAATTTGATGGCATCTTGCATAGCTGGAAGTTAAATGATCACTGTTACAAGAAATTGTAACAGTCATAAGATTTGGATGCTATAAGGTGTACTGGCTGAGCTATAAACCAAGATCTTCTTGGTTTTAGTAATGACTCTTGTGGCCACTAAATCACTAAGCTCTGATGACAACCTGCATAGATGAAGGTCAACTGATCAATGTAGTTGTGCTTTAGTTAAGATCCCAAGAGGCTAGGCAAGATTATTATCATTGTATTTTCTTTTTCTTCTTTATATTTTCTCCTTTTTTAATCTTGTACAGAATTTTTGTACTTTTTTCTTATATATAAAAGTCGGTTTAACGAAGAAAAACTTATAACAATCTTTTATAATGTGACCAGTTCTATGACAGTAAAAACATTCTCTTTTTTTTTTTTTTTTTTAGTTTTCCCTTATCTTGATTTCTTCTATCATTCCTAAAGTTCTTTTCATTTCTGCTCTTGTTCTTATACTTAGATCTATAGCTCTATTTTCAGTATGTTCAGGTTTAACATTCACATAGAAATAACTGGTTAGGTTTCTGCTATTTTTTATTTCAAGTTCCGTAGACTTGAGATCAGAAATAATAACCTCTAGTTTTGGGACCACTACAGAATATTGCAAGACGTTTTTTACAACCAAAAAATTTTCATGTAAAGAGTTTAACAGAATCATGGATTGAATTACATCATCTAGTTCATGTTCAGTTCCTTTTAAGTTTTGATTTAACTTAAAGAACTCATCTAAGTTTTCATTAACTTAGAGGGATCCATTCTAAAGGAGAATAAAGTACCTTTAACTAGAATCAGGTTGGTCACAGTTTTAGAAACATACAAAGATTGAAGTTTATTCCATAGTTCTAAGGGATCTTCATTTCCATCAACCTTTCTTAATACAAAGTTTGATAAGTTAAGAATGATGAGGTTATAAGCTTCCTCTTTTATTTCCTCAGTCCTTGGCTTTGCAGCTTCAGGCCATCAAGTCATATCACTGTACATAGAGTAGTATACCTTGTTCTGGACAACAAGGCTTTCATGTTCTTGCTCCAACTATAAGAATCCCCTTTTTCCTTCAAAGAGATTGATTTCAATTCTGCTAGTCAGTTAGTAATTATACCAGATTTGTTTTCCTAAATGCAGTGATGACTCACAAAGGAAACGGCTTTAAGCTAAGCAGCTATGTCTCACAGGACAGAAAATAAATGGCTACAAATCAATCAAATATGTCTCCTAGGACAGCATAAAATGGCTACAAGCCAATCAAATATGTCTCATAAGGCAACAAATAAATGGCTGCAAGCCAGTCACGTAAGAAAGAAGTAAAGGTTTTTCATATCCCAACTTAGCAGTTCTAAGAAAGGTACTGAACGGGATCAAATAAAGCCTTTACAGTGGGCTTATGAGGTTAACTCCTCAATTAACTTTCTAAATATCAATGTTCAACCTAATGATGTCAAGGATCCGTTCAATTTTGTCTTTAAATATGAGATTTCACTATCACCAGGTTCCGATAACACTTGTCGAAACTGGATCTCAGATGTTAAAGTGCTTGTAACATCAATAGAAAGTTATTAACTTCTTTTAAGTATAAAAAAAAATTAAAACGAAGAAAATATGATCGATAACACCGAATTTAAATCCCGTGATTTACCGGCTCATTGGAAACCGACTACCTCCACATTGAACCTCGAAATGAATGCCCACTGCTTGTTATTGAAGTAAACCACCAAACAACCACCGAACAATGACTGAATCTTACAAAGACTATCAAGAATCTCACTAATTCTTGATCTAAGATGAACTACCGAAAGAAAAGAATGAGGTATCCTCAGATTCTATCGAAGGATGCAACATTTGTGGACCTCTGTCCAACGAATCTAACCGAAGATCTTGACTGCTAACAGCAAAAAACGAGGGCTGATATAGTGTGCAAACTCGAATAGAAACATATCTGAGAAGGTGTTTGGACAAAAAAATAGAGAGGAAGACCAAGATTGTCGTAAATCGCTATGGGAGTGCAACAACATTTTGTAGAATTTTTTTCCTCTGATTGACATGTTCGAAACAGCCTTGCAGAGTTATGAGGCGTCCATTGAAAGCCTCCAATGTGAACCGTTGGATCAGACAGAGAAGAGACGATAGAGATCACGCCAACACACGAGCAGAGTCCTGAGGCACCGCTAATGGGTAGCCATTGGATTGGTATGATCCGACGGCTGAGGTACACAAAACTTATACATATCATAAGCCGAATGTGCATGGGTATTTAGTTTTTTTCACGCAGTAAGTTGAGGGAAGAGAAGGTATTTCACAATTTTACAGGTTGCAACTAGGGATTGAACAAAGTGAAACTCTTTAAAGCTGATCCAAGTGGCATGGGGGCTCTTGCCCAGTTTGGTATACAAGTCATGGTGGGGATTCCTAAGGTCATTGCCATGGATAGCTAATAATCTCAGTGTTGTTGAGGAATGAGTAGCACAAAATGTGTCACATCATTTGTCAAACCAGAGTGTAAACATAAGGTCAGCATGAAGTCATAGAACATCGATCTTTACTTTACTCCCAGTGTCTAAAACAGTTTTGTTTCATGCAGATATGTTGCTGTTGGCAATGAGAGATTCCTCAAGACCTACAACAACAGATTCACACAAGTCACTTTTCCAGTTCTACAGAACATTCAGGCGGCTTTGATCATGGCAGGTTTGGATTTAGATCAACAAGAAATGGCTAAAGGATTGTCATTTGGGATCCCGGTTTGCTACTACGAGTTCTTAATCATGAAGCCATATTAGAGTAGCTCTGTTATAGTTGCAGAGTGAATTTTATGGAGTAGATCAGCTAGGATGATCCCCTGTATATTGGAAACCCTTTTTGTATCTTATTTGAACTCTTGTCCTTTATATATTGAAACTTTGTCTAGGCCGGGACGTGAAGGTAATGTTGGGAATTAAGGGAAACACAAAATGAGATTCGTACAAGAATATTAGCAACGAGAGCAATGCATGCAATTGAACTTGGTAGCTCATTAGTAGCCTATTCCATCTCTTATTTGTTATTCCATATGTTAGAATAGTGCAAGAAACCTTTGTAACGTGTAGCCTTTAGTGTTGAAGTGCTTGTAATTTTAGGCAATTTGGCTATTTTGATTAATACAAAATTTTACTTATCAAAAAAAGAATATAAGCAATGAGCAATGCATGTAATTGGATTGAGCCTTTCCCAAACTTTCGCAGGTCGAAGTTCTGCTCAATGATGATATATACCAATCAGGAAACTGGTGTTCCCTCCGGTGGAAACTTCCGTCCTAATATCCACACCATGGTCTCCATCATCAAATTCCTTGACTATAATAATTAGTGGTGGGCATATGGAAATCGGAATTCGAAAATGGCAATTTTCGTTCTGATCCAAAATTATTTCGGAAATGGATTCTGATTTCCGATCCGATCCGTATTTTATTTCAGAATTCGGAAATTCGGAAATCAGAATTTCCAAATTTCCCCAAAAAAAAGAATTCGGAAATTTTGGAAATTCGGTTCAAAAAATCTGAATTTCCAAAAAACAATCGGGATTTGATAAGCTTCTTGATTTCCAGGGTTGGCGATTTAGGCCTGTCGTCGATTATTAAGCATATCTGGGAATTGGGGTCCAAATTCGGATGAGAAAGAGGAATTTTAAACAGGTTTGTACGAGGATTGGAGGGATTTTTTTTGAAAGTGAGGTTAGGGTACATATAGTCATCTTGGGGAAGGAGTTGTAGCTTTTTCACCTTCAGACTTGGCTGTTTTGTACTTTAAAAGAGCATCATTCTACGGTTGAGGTGCTTACCCTAGCAGATGTAGAGGTCACGGTGGTGGTTGCCGACACCGGAGCGTTCGACGTCATCGAAAGGCGAAGTTGGGGAGCGAGAAATAAGGAGCGACGGCTGAGCTCTGTGGAATTAGGGAAGCAGGAAGAACCCACAAAGAGTTGTAATTAGGTCGAGAATCCTTGTTTTTTGTCCCAAAAATAAAATTTTGAATTTTCAGAGTGTCTTTAGGGTCTTTTTCATCTGGAACGCTTTTGATTTGTTTGGGTACTGTTGGTTTGGGGTTAATCTGCAGAGCCTTACTGTCTGTTTTGCTTGCTGATTTTTACATCTTTTGGTCACTTTTTGCATCTTAGTCCTCATTGCACTAGAATTGGAATTTGCGGAGCAAAGATAGTGGTA
>JAOWBN010193843.1:0-27551 GCA_028565015.1 Pinguicula moranensis
TGTCGTGCTGAAAATTTTGAAGCATTATATCACCGCACACTTTCTCTTGCAACTCCAGCACTTGCATCCGTCGCCTCTACGGCTCCGTTGTCTGACCGACCATCTTCTTCAGTAAATCAAATATCACCTGATTCCATTCTAGGACCACCTCCTTTCCAATCTGCACATCCAGTGACCTCTTCAAACATTCGTCAGCCGCGCTACAGTCCGTGCCATGACAATTCCTCACTGGAGCAGCATTCTCATGGCAATCTCAGAAGCCGCGGTCGAGGATGCGGCAGTTGTGAGCCACGATGCCAAATTTGCGGCGGCATAGGGCACTTTGCAGATGCTTGCCGCTCTTGATACTCTTAAATGATGTTTCCCAGGACACTCTCTCCGGTGAATACAGCCAACACGGCAGAAATCGGCACCGGACGCATATTAGGGCACGAATCAGAAGGATGGGCATTTCCGTTTGTATCTGATGCTAGAGTTCGAGCTGGAAACACTGCTTCTTCAGTTCCTGGGCTGTACAATTTTTCTGCCTCACAAACTGGGCCGCCAGCCTCATATGGCAACCCTTTTGGGCCAATTCCTCAACAATTATATATGGCCCAGCAGTCTCCTATTGGGCCTTATACGTTTAATTCCCCTCCTCCAAGTTTGAGTCCTTATCTCTGGCCCACACAACATATTCAAGGCCCATTAGTTCAGACTTCCCCTTCGGTTCAGCCCACTGTTGGTAAGTCTTCGGGCCAATCACTGCCCTGGTTTGTCAGATCTTCTAGTCTTCCTCCAATTGGCAGCATTCCTGGCCCATTGTCTGCTATCACTTCTTCACAAAATGTTTCTTCTTACAGTCCGAACGTCTCGGGTTGGTACATGGATTCAGGCGCTTTAGCACATATGACCTCTTCAGTATCAACTCTTGATTATGTGACTCCTTATACAGGTACATCCTGCGTTGTCGTCGTAAATGAGACTCCTTTATCCATTACTCATACTGGTGTTCGTAATATTGCTCCATCTCTGCCCTTATTTGATGTTCTAGTAGTCCCTAATTTAACTAAACATTTATTATCCATCAGTAAATTAACCTCTGATCTATATATTGCAATTACTTTGATTGATAACTACTTTATTATCCAGAGTCGTCACACAGGGGAAGTGATGGAAACCGGTCATCGTGATGGTGGTTTATACGTACTAGATCGTATTATCCCTACTTTTATTACTTCCCTTCAAGACCGATCCCTGCATGGTTCTTTTGATATGTGGCATGCTAGACTAGGACATGCATCGGCCACTGTAATTTTGCTTTTGGGACGACAAAAACGTATTTTGCTTACCTCTAATTCCTCCCCTCATCTTTGTATATCATGTCAAAAGGCTAAGAGTCATCGTTTACCATTTTATCAAAACGATAAACGTGCTTCTAAGCCTTTAGCTTTAATCCATTGTGATTTATGGGGACCTTCTCCTATTTTGTCTATGCATGATTATCGATATTATGTTATTTTTATTGATGATTATTCTAGATTCACATGGTTCTATCCGTTAAAACATAAATCTGATTTTTTTGAAACCTTTCGTCATTATCATACCTTTGTTGAAAAACAATTTCACAGATCCTTACAAGTTTTTCAAAGTGATGGAGGTACAGAATTTACAAATCATCGTTTTCAAACATATCTTCAAACCCATGGCATACACCATCAAATGTCATGCCCCTACACTCCCGCTCAAAATGGGCGTGCCGAGCGAAAACATCGTCATATTACAGAAATGGGTCTTACACTACTTTTTCATTCTAATGTCCCACTCCCCTATTGGGTCGATGCTTTCAGTACGGCCACTTACATTATTAATCGATTGCCATCACCATTGTTAGATTGTATTTCACCATTTGAGATCTTATATCATTCACCACCCTTGTATGATCATTTTCATCCTTTTGGCTGTCGAGTTTTTCCGTGTCTACGTGATTATGCTCTTAATAAATTCTCCCTTCACAGTACACCATGTCTTTTTCTAGGATATAGTACATCCCATAAAGGATTTCGGTGTCTCGATTTATCTTCATCTCGTCTCTACATCTCTCGCCATGCCAAATTTGATGAGACCATCTTTCCTTTTCAAAATTCTCTTCGTCCCGCTTCTGCTCTAGACAATTTAGATATCTCCACCTTTTTTGAACCTTCATCTTCTATTTCTTCTTCATCTGCAACCATTTCTCCAACCTCTTCTCCTTCTACACATCCTTGCACTATCTGTCCACCGATCCCCGATCCCTCCTTTATCACTGGACCTTCAATATCTTCTCTTGATCCTCTAACCTCTCCATCTGATATTTCTCCACATAATTCACCAGTCATAAACAACCCTCCCCCACCTCATAATACTCATCCCATGACGACTCAGGCTAAAGCAGGCATCTTTCGTCCTAAAATCCTTGCTGATGTTTGTACCATAGCACCTTCTAGTCTACTTTCAGCACTTCTCACTCACACTGAACCAAAGAGTTTCAAAACTGCTATTAAAATTCCTGCTTGGATCTTCGCTATGAATGAAGAAATCAATGCTCTTTACAAAAACAACACTTGGGAACTCGTTCCTCGTCCTGCTCATATCAATGTTGTCGGTTCAAAATGGGTTTTTCGCACAAAATATCTTCCTGATGGCACCGTTCAAAGACTCAAAGCTCGACTCGTTGCTCGTGGTTTCACACAAATTCTAGGATTAGATTACTTTGACACATTCAGCCCTGTTGTCAAAGCCACTACTGTTCGAACGATCCTCTCTCTTGCAGTCTCTCACAAGTGGCCTCTTCGCCAATTAGATGTCAATAATGCTTTTCTCAATGGCTATCTCACTGAAGATGTCTATATGGAGCAACCACCAGCATATGTCAATCCATTATATCCTGATCATGTTTGTCATCTAAAGAAAGCCTTATATGGTCTAAAACAGGCGCCGCGTGCTTGGTTTGAACGATTCAGCAGTTTTCTCACTACTTTACATTTCACCTGCAGACGTGCTGACACGTCCTTATTTATTCTCACCACCAAGACAGATTTTATTTATCTTTTTCTCTATGTCGACGATATCATCATCACTGGCAGCAACAACAACATTCTCGATCGTCTTATCCAGCGGCTACAACAGGAATTTGCTCTCAAAGACCTCGGTCTTCCTACTTATTTTCTCGGCCTGGAAGCAACACTTCCTACAGATGGATTATTTCTTAGTTAACTCAAGTATGCACGAGATATTCTAACACGTGCCCAACTTCTAGTAACACACCCATGGTTGTATCTCACTATCTTTCCTCTGATGGGGACCCTTTACCAGATCCAACCATGTATCGTTCACTTTTAGGTGCTCTTCAGTATTTGACAATCACCAGACCCGATTTAACTTATGCTGTCAATTCCGTTAGTCAACACATGCATGCTCCTACAGATTTGCATCTTCATGCTGTCAAAAGAATACTCCGTTATGTCAAAGGTACACTTACAATGGGAATTCACTTCAGTCATTCTCCGGATATCAGCTCCATTACAGCCTTTTCCGATGCAGACTGGGCCAGATGTCCTGACACCCGGCGATCAACTTCTGGTTATGCCATCTTTCTTGGTACTCATCTCATCTCATGGAGTGCTAAGAAACAACCTACAGTCTCTTGATCTAGTTGTGAATCAGAATATCGTGCTTTAACTGATACGGCGGCAGAGGTTCTTTGGCTTCAGCATCTTTTACTCGATCTTCACATGCCGGTGACACATTCTCCACTTCTATTATGTGACAACAAGAGTGCTATTTTCTTAAGCACAAATCCCATATCTCATAAAAGAGCCAAATATGTTGAACTTGATTATTACTTCATCTAAGAAAAAGTTTTAAATGGCACCCTTCGTATCCAGTTCATATCCTCTCAATCTCAAGTTGCCGATATTTTTACGAAGAGTTTACCTCGTGACTTATTTGAGTATTTTCGCTTCAAGCTTCACGTCGTACATAATCCTACGTTCAGCTTGCGGGGGGTGAAGACCATACTAGCCCATCATTTAAAGACCACAACACAAGTCCATCTTTGATATTGCAAAGCAGCCCATCTTGCAAAGCCCAAGTTCACGAAGAATCCAGAGAAGGGCAACACGAGAAGCCTCCAGACAACAACTGATCAAGAAAGCTGTATCAAATACAAAATTTCTTCACCTGCTTTAGCTCACGTCTTTAGTCGTGACCTAAATTTTGGCAAACAACTAAGACGTAGACAAGGTGACTTGGCGGACAAATATGCCATAGAAGGCAGGTACAGGAGATGCACTGGATCATGAGGTGCTATTTAACGATGATTGACTCGAAAAGCGATGGAAGAGTAATGATCGTGTACAGAAGGGTGTAAATCAAACTAAACCAAACATACTCAGTAAAATCTCGCGCAGGGTCTGGGGAGGATAAGATGTACGCAGTCATACCCCCACCTCTCAAAAGAGAGGAGAAGACTATTTACGTGGAGACCCCCAACTCGGTGTACAGAAGGGTTTGATATGGCGAAAAAAATTTAGGCTCGGCATGGCAACAAGTCTCCATGATAATAAATTAAAATTGAGCACCAACGATAGGGTTTGAAGGTCACAGCCGAATCACAAAATTGGTTTTACAAGTTGGGACACCCATCTATCTGTATGACCCATTTACTTCCCTTCTATACTGTTGTTTAGAGTAAGGTCATTACTAAGAAACTCCAAGGTGGGTAGACTAAAACTTGTGGGACAGACCCCTTTCTTATCATCCACAAGAAATCCTAGCTTGTTGTTGGTTCTGGTGCTATCTAGATACTAATCATACTAAAATCTAATTATTCCTAAACATGCAATAGATTTGATTGATACGACCAAGAGAAAATTCCCTTTGATCCACACCATGCATGGACCATGAGTTCGCCTATGGCGACTTATCTCCTTATGAAGGTAGGAAGTGGCCTCCTTTGGGACTCAAGTGTTGAAGCGAGTTCTAACCAATGGGCCGACCACTCTCCTCCTCGCAGTGATCCCGACTTGGCTTTGGAGACGCCCAATTGGGCTTTTGATAGGCTACATTGTCGAGCCCTCTGCTAGTTAGGAAAGTCCCCAACCACCAGTGATTTGCCTAGGGGTCTGGTGCCCTCGGCTATAACTCCACTAAATGTATTGGGGGAGGACAGAGGGCTTTTGGTATCGCTCAATCTGGATGAGGTGATGGCCTAGGGCCATAGCTAGGTACATGGGTCTCTTGTAGATATATTGTGATTATCTTTTGGCCTCAGGATAAATCTTCCCTATGTGCAAGCAACAACTTTTGTCATGGAGAATTGAATTCTTTGTTGAGTGCCTGTACGAAGAGTTGGAGCAAGCTCGTTCTGCGAGATGCCATCTTGATAGGGAATCGGCTGCTGCTAAGTTGGTGCATGATGACATTTCCCATGTGTGGCTCTAGCTTCAAAAGGAAGTGATTGATGTCGTGAAGCTCTACGGGTGCGAGGAGTTTCTGGAGGAGTGTTTTGCTAGCTCTGTATTCAGGTGTGTATGAAGAATCCATAGACCGAGCGAGGAAGTAGTACTGGTAAGTGTTGATAGGGCAATTGATGAGGGACGATGCAGAATTTGACTATAAAAAACTGGACCCTAGTAGGAAATAGGATTCCCGCGTAGTTCTCCCTCCATTGCCACCATCTTTCCTTGACCCAGTCCACGAGCCTCTAGAAGAAGATATGTGCTGGTGTATGGAAGTTATAAAAATAGAGCATAGCATCTTCCTCTATTTTTTGTGGAACTCTGAGTGTTGTATCGCCTTTTGTCTTATTTGGGAGCTTGCCTCCTGTAGTATAAATAGATGTCTAGTTTTAACTTTGTTCATTCCTTATGTTGAACCATGTTGTTGGGAAATAATACTCTCTTGAGATAAGAACAAGAATCACTTTGCGCCTACTACTTGTTTTTTGCCTGCCAAATCCCCAGTGTTGGAAGTTTAGATACATTTGTTTAATCAAGAGCAACCTTACAATTGGATGGAGATAGCTTCCAAGGCGTTTTTAGGCGGTCAACTTGAGTTATAAGGAACTTTTTCCTTTTTGTTTTCGATTATAACCACTCTTCTTGTTTCTTTTCCAAACGTTTACCCGTCCCTTAAGTAGGAGGTACTCATATTGTTTCTACCCCTTTGTTATTGAACTCGATGGCTTCCCTTGGCGCAAGGGTGTCTTGCTTAATTCTGCCATCTATTATTGAATCCATGAAATACCTCAAGCGCGAGGAGGGTGATGAATTTCTTTTCCTTTATTATTGAACTCGAGAGTTTTCCCCGGGTACGAGGTTTTTTTTCTTAGTCCCGCCTTTTATTATTGAACTCGTGAAACACCTCGAGCGTGACAGGGTGTTGTACATTTTCATCTGTGGAGCATGATAGCCTCCTCATACCCGACACAAGGAGTATGATGAGTCCTTTGTATGGGGTTTCCCATTTCTCATATGGGGAGCTCGATGTTAGCCTCCCAATTTATTTTCATTTTGCGCAAGGAGTTGCGTTAACCTCCCGACATCCTTTCCTTCTTTCTTGGGGAGCACTGATAAATTGATTTTGTACCAACTTATATTTGAATTTTATACTTAAAACGTGCTTATCTTCAGGAAATTGTGCATTTGATGCCTATTTCTTTTTTTTTGATAAGCCAAAATTCATTAAAATAAATATTTACAGAAAAAATCATCCAACCAATAAGAGCACAGACCGCTCTTTAGACTTCTACCAACTAAATATGATAAAATAAATACATCAGTGATCTCTATACTCCACTGCTAAGCAGGTCGCCCGTATCTATTATTTTATTACTTGCCAAGTTTCATAGCTGTCAACTTATCATCCCCTGATGATACACAGCTTACCTAAGACTTTTAGAATACGAGCAGTAGGCGTCTTTACTGTCAACATATCAATCCATCGGTCGTATCTTTTATTTTATTGTTTGCCAAGGATCGTAGCTGTCCTATGGACGGTACACAACTCACCTTTGACTTTTAGAATACAACTCTGGGCTGGTACACAGCTCTGCTTGCGTGCTTGGAAGTTTTTGGAGATCGAGAGTGATGTATTCTTTAACTGGTGTGTTAATTGTGTTGTTCGGTTGTGATGTCTCTATGTCCAGAATTGAAGTTGCAATCTCCAAGATTTCAGTGCTCCTCTGTATTGAGGCCACGTGTTAGTTGTTGTGGCTGTCTCATTTTCTGTCATTTGTAAGGGAGGGAAGGAATCCTGCTCATATGGAAAGCATGTCTGCCTGTGTTGCCTTTTCCATTTTTTGACTTCTCTTGTCCCTACCTGTACCAAGCATATGTACTCTGATAAGACATGCACCATAATATACAGACAATGATTAAAAATAGTGGGGGTGGGGATATCATAGAAAGCCATATTGCCAAATGCACCTGTTTTTTTCCCAGGTTTACAAGTACTCCTGCCACCTGTCTGGATTATTTTTTATGTTGCTCCTTTCACATATTAAATCTCATGCACGTTTATGGGCTCAGAATCCAGTCTACCAGATTGTAAGGAAATAAGTGGTTTGTTCTTTTTGTCTGTAAGCACAGACATGTGGAGTGTTGTATGATTTGAGTAGTTTGTAGCATAGTGATCTCCTAAGCTTGGAAGTGTTTTTTGTTTCGGTATTTCCAGACCTGCCAGGCTGTGGACAACCAAATTGACTTCCATGCACAAGGATCAACACCGTGTGGTCTCACAGCACAAAATTATGGAAATGTAGGTGCTTGCGATATGTTTTGTGTGTTTCCTGAATCACTCCATAGCCATAAATATATTTCGTTCCAAATCTGAACAGAGACTAGGCAGTTAGAGAATAAATGAGTAATTGATTCATCTTCTGTACCTGATTGGCAGAGCGTGCATGTAAGGGGTTACCCATCTGATATGATGTTCCTGTGCCTCAATACTGTTTTCACAGATAAGCCTTCTTGGAGTAACTTCCATCCAAACACCATTATTTTTTTGGGGTTATCTTTTTCCACACCATGTGTAGCAGGGCTTCTTCTTCTATGGAGTATTGTTTTGGGAGAGAGTTTGTAATTCTCAAATAGGAAGTTGAGACTTTGTAGTTTCCCTCCTTGTCTCCCTAAAAAACGTACCTGTCCATCTTTTGTTCTATAGGGGCTAATCCTAGCATGGAGCTAAGCAGGTCTGCTAGATAAGATTCTTCAAAATCCCTTAGTGGTCTTCGCCATGAGAGATTCCATAATTGATGCCTATTTCTTGTGTTTGGCTTAGGATTGATGATTATGATTAACAAACCAAGAAGCAAATGAAAATGACCCAAAAGTGTCAGGCAGTGGTCCCAAATTTTCAAGTCGCGACTCCAGACAGGATGCCACATGATTTTTGGTGGGAAACTACACTAACCTTAACTGCAAAAGTTGTTGTAAACTGACGATTTTACCCATACTTTTGAAAGATAAATGTCTCTCAAACCCTTAGTAGAAGATATTCTTAAATGGCATGCACTTCCCAAGGAGGGGGAGATTTCGGAAAAGATCATTCTTGGAGAAGAAAGCTTGTAAGAGAAGGAGCATTCTAGGGACGAGCCCACTGTTCATTCAATAAGGGGGCTTCCTTTTTTTTGTTATTCTTGATACTATGAACTCCGAATTAGCTTGTGTTTGTGGAGCCCGTGCCTTGTTCTAGGGCATGATGTAGCCCTTCGTGAACTTGAATTTTTCTTTTTTGAATGTTTAGCTTTTGAGACTTTATTTAGTTGTTTGGTTTTATTGTGTTTTCTTGCTAACTTGAATGTGTTTGGTTGACACTTGTTAGTTCATTAAGCTTAATTGAAGGTCGACAGACAAAGATTAAGCTATACTCGGTAAAACTAACTCTAATTACCTTAGTATGAGAATACCTATGGAGTTAGTGCTATCGCATGAAGATTTTGTGAGTTTAATGTTTTTTGATATGTTTAAGATAGAATAGAAAGATAAATGCTTACATATTAAGATAATGTAGCTCTTACTCGAGAGAGATTATCAACTAATTAAGGAAATTTGGTAGATAGCTATATAAACATCTAAAAAGGTTGAATTGAGAAAGAACTATTCCAAGAACACTAAGTGGTGAAGTCAACCGCCTTAGATCTTTATCCAATTGATGTTTTTCATCGTAGCTCATTTGTTAAACCGACAAACATTAAACACAGTTTCTTTGTCTTGTTATGTTTAATTATTTTCATGTTACATTAGTCGTTTAGCAATCCAACAATTGATCATTTGTCCAAATTGTTTAAAGCACACTAATTTGGGTGCTTATCATATACGATCCTCGTGGTTCGACATTCGTTTTCATCACTGTATTACTTGTTCAACTTTGTACACTTGCAAATAACGCAACAAGCCCGTAGGATCCCTGAGCTTGACCCATGATCCATCTCTAGTGGGTTTGTATGCTGGTCCTCATGGGGACTTTGACAACATCTTCCTAAAGTGCTTCACTTTCGAGAGACGCTCGAATGGGGAGTTGCTATTATATTGTTGTTTTCCTGCAAATAAGACTTGCAAAAGTTGTACTTATAGATGTAGGTATCAAGGATACTATGGGGTCGGGCACCCCCTTCATTGACAGTACTTATAAAGTTTTGTTAGCTTTCCATGGTCTTTTGAAGGTACTCCCTTCAATGGTTTCCAGCTAACAGGATTCGTTGGTTCTGGCCTAAGATACCCGATACGAGCCTTCCCAGTTTGTCCCTAGTTTTCCTATGCATTTCTCACATTTCTGGAGCACTAGGTCTTCATTTTTAAAACTTTCGGGCCTCACATTTTTTTTCATAGGCTCGCTTAGTTGTGTCTTGAAGTCTGCAAATGTTGCCTTCAGCTCACGCCTTATTCTCCTCGAGCATTTTGAGGTCTAAGTATTGCGAATATCTATTTCTTTCTTCCTAAACAATTTTGACGCATAGAGTATGGATCACGAGCTCGATGGGAGCCAGAACCTCAAATCCATAAATGAGAGCAAAAGGAGTTTCCCATGTTGTTATCCAGTGTGTCTTCCAATAACTCTAGAGCACCAGGGGTAGTTCTTCCGCCAAACCTCATTTACTATCCTCGAACATTTTCTTTAGTTGGTCGATGATGGTCTTGTTGGTGACCTCATTTTTCGTTTAGCTTGGGCATCGAACACCAAAGTGAAGTTTGCTAAACTTCCCTTGGAACTACGTGCAACTGTCGAAAACCAGGACAAGGGGGACCTCGACCCGGTAAACTATGTTTTTCCAGAGGAATCTTATGACTTTGGCTTTGCAAATTATGGCAAGGGCTTCAACTTCTTCCCACTCGGTGAATTCCATGGTAACAATTATGAACTTCTTCTGCCTAGTGGTTTTTGGTAAAGGCCCTATGAGCTCAATTCCCCATTGATCGAATGGACAAGCAATGGGAATGTTCCTCATAGGGGTGGATGGTTGATGCCGCAAGTTCACAAAGGCTTGACACCGAGGGCCCTTTTTCATGCACTCCGCGACTTCTTCCTTCGTTGTGGGCAAAAAATATCGCAACCTCAAGATCCAATGGACAAGAGCTCGTGCACTTCCCAAAGGATATATTTGGCATTTTTTCCATTAGTATATCTGAAGTAGGGTTTTTCCCAAGTTTTCTTATACAAATCTCATTGATCCAAGCAAACTTGCTGGCACAGGTTATGAAGTGGTGCTGCTTTTTGTGCGGGCTCTTCATTGATGAAGTTGACCATCAAAGAAAGGTTGATTGTCGGGTCACACATGATTTTGATATCTAGTATTTTTATGTCCTTGTCCTTTCATACAGACCTTACTCAAATGAGTATGTCGGCTGGGGAATTTTTTCCCGGTGAATCTGCTTAAGCTCAAAGCTATCAAACTTCTTTACTTGTTCGTTGAGTTATCAGAAGTAGATCAATAGTGTGGGCCCATTTTCTTTAAAGGTACCTTGAAAGTATTCTCTTAGCAGTTGTGAATCGACATGTGCCACGAGTCATTGTATACCCAAGGTGTGGGCCAACCGAATTCCTTGTATTAAGGCCTTATACTCTGCCACATTGTTGGTGATAGGAAATTCAAGACAGAGAGCTAAAGTGTGATGAAATCCATTGAAGTTACTACGAATGACTTTGGCTCCTCCATGGTACGTACGGAGGATACATCACAGTACATGATCCATACCTCAGAGTCTTCTTCTCCTTGGATGCTTTCAGCAACAAAGTCCGCTACCATCTGTGTTTTGAGGGTTGTCCGAGGTTTTTAATGCACATCGTACTAGCTCTGCTTGACAACCCATTTTATCTACCTTCCCGAGGCATCCGATCTTGTCAATATTTGCCTGAGGGGTTGGTTGGTGATAATCAAAATAGTGTACGCCTGAGAGTAGTGCATGAGTTTGCGGGATGTGGTTATGAGGGCCAATGCCCATTTCTCCATGGTAGTGTAATGCCACTCGATTCCGTAGAGCAATTGGCTGGCATAATATGCCGGTCGTTGGGATTTTTTCTCTTCGAGGACTAGGGTTATTCTGAATGCGTCTTTGGACACTGAGGGGTATTGGAGAAACTTCTTACAATTTTTTGGGGTGACGAGGACTACAGTATATTGTAGATATATGCTTTTGCTTGTTCGAAGGCTTCTTGACAACTTTCATCCCAATTGAACGCTCCTCAATTCTTCAATAGCTTGAAGAAGGGTAACGTCTTATATATGGACTTTGAAATGAATCATACAGACTCTTGGTAATATGCTTTTAGTTGTCTCTAAATTTCTTTAATGTTGCAGGGCCATTGCATACTTATTGTTGCCTAGACTTTGTATGGATTGGTCTCGATTCCTTACTCTGAGACCAGGTATCCGAGGAATTTTGCCCCTTCAACCCCAAAGGTGCACTTCAATGCAATCAACTTCAACCTTGCTTTTCGAAGAATAGTGAAGCATGCTCTCAAGTGTTCAGGAAGCTTATTGGGTTTGAGGTTTTTACAAGTATATCATTGGCGTAACCTTTCATGCATTCACCAATGAGTGGGGCAAATATCTTATTTATCATTCGCTAGTAAGTCACTCCCGCATTCTTCAGTTCGAAGGGCATTATGACGCAGCAGTAAATTCCATGAGAGGTGACAAAGTTAGTTTTCACGTGATCCTCTTTGGCAAGCAAGATTTGGTGATATCCCTAATGGGCATCCATCATGCTCGAATGAGCATTTCCAATAGTGGCGTCGACTATTCGATCAATAGACAAGAGAGGTTATGGGTCCTTATCACAGTGCTTGTTCGGATCCAAGAGGTCAACATACATCATCCACTTTCTTTCTTTTTTTGATATAATGAACACATTGGCCAGGCACTCTGTGTATGGGATTTCTTCTATGTGCTTGTCGGTGAGCAGCTGCTAGACCCAAACCTGATGATGTGATCCTTCTCCAAGGAGAATTTGTGCTTATACGTTTTTTGCATTCAGATGGACATTGATTTGAAACTACACAATTTCGGGATTGACACCCTGTAAAGGGTATGACTCTCAGCTGAAAATGTTCTCGTACTCTCATAAACATGCCAAAATTTCTCCTTCCACGGGAGGGTCGAGATTACCAAGTTTTAGGACGATCCACCTGCAAGGCTAACTCCATGTAGGAAGCTGGCCGAATTTTGTGAACTTCCTCCATTGAAAGCTATTTCTCAGGGGTTTAGGGATTGGGTTCCCTTCCAGAAGGTATACCTATGCAGGTCGTCTTGAAGCCTTCTTCATGATGGTTCTCCGCGATAACTCTCGGAGAACGTTGTCCAAGGTGTGCGCTTTGATTTTTCACTTTTCTAGGTGCCATCTGGGGTGGGAAACTTCATTAGTTTATGGTAAGTGGACACTATAGCTTGGAATTTATACACGCTGGACCTAGAGAGTATGGCGTTGTAGCCAAAGTGATCTTCAACCAAGAAAAACCTAACAAGTTACGTGGTCGTATTTCCTTCCTTTCCTAATTTTGTGGGCATCCATATGAATCTCAAGGATTTGACCTCGATTCCCCCGAATCCAACAATGGGAGTAGTGATGGGTTCCCGTTAGTCTTTCCCCATGTCCATCTCGTCGAGGACATTGGGGATATAATGTTTGTGGAACTCTCCTGGTTGACCAATATTCTTTTCGCATTGCAATTCTTGATCTTCGCTGTGATAACCTAAGGTACATATTTTGGCTTTTTCCTTGAAGCGTACCTCTATGTAGGTCTTGGTTGGCATGAGAGTTGACTCAAGATGTAGTCTCCTAGATTTTCCCAGCTTCTTGCAAGAAGCTCCCCCGTGGGTCCTCCCAGGATTACATTCAAGTCACGTGGGGGGAGATGCCTCCAGTTGGGAACTATAGAAGTTCCAGAATCTATACTATATGTCATATTGTATATTTTGTGCGAAAGCGTAAAAACTTTTGTGTGTAAACATGCAAAACAATTTTTTTCCAAAATTCATTTCTCATGGATCCTGCTAACTCACACAGCATAAGATTACAAGGGGAAATAAATTTTATACATTTTGTAGAATCACTATTCTTGAGAGTAGTTTCGCTCCTTGAAGTGTCCAAGTGTGCAGCCTTTACAGAAGTCCACACCACCTCTTCACTTGAGACTTATACACCTGAATGTATAACTTATATGTGAGCACAAAAAGTGCTAGCTCTTGCAAGTTTTTATTCCAAAAATACTTGCAACTTTTAGTAAAGGAGAAAAATAAGGAGGAGGAACTTCTCAATTTCTATTAAGACTTCTGAAAATGCATCAATTCTCACACATAGATATGCTAGGGTATGTATAGAAGAGTCTGTGTGCCTTAGAGACAAACACATGTCCAAACATAGATCGACATTTGATACAAGTCTTTAGAGACAAACACATGTCCAAACTTAGATCTATATTTGATACAAGCCTTACATGTATCAATGACTCATCTAACTATACATATACATAGCCCTTTATATGTATGTATGGAATTGCAAGTAATATCATTCGTCATACAAGTATTGCATGTATTTTAATTAGTGAATAATTACTACAATTATATCAATTATATCTATATCTATATCTATATATTAAAACCAACTAGTGGAATTATGATGTATCTCATATACATATCACAAAATATCCTTTATTGTATTTGTGGCCCCATGTTTACATACAACTCCTTGAAGTCCCACAAACTTCAAGTACCTCCAAAAGATTCTGGATTTTTTAGAAAAATCCCCAAATAATTTGGTAATTGCAAAATAGTCCATCAAGTAAATGATGTTAATATGTGTGACCATGTAGGTTCTCAATAGCTTGGCAATGAACTTAGAATCAACATAATAAAATTATGGTTATGGAATCAAACAATTTTAATTCATTAATCCATAAATTTAGTTCATAGACCATGAGTAATTTCTAGTAAAATTTTATAGCTCTCAAGCATTGAAAATAGTCATGGAAGGAGACTATCCTTTTAAGAATTAGTTTTTGTGTAATAAATATTATTTCACCAATATCATATCCATAATCTTGTATATTTAGGTTATTTGTCACCCTCATTTATATACGTAAGATTTCTTGTACCGGAAGCCATATTATTAAGTTCTAATTAGAAACTCTTTCTAATCAAACTTGTGCTTAACAAAGGCTTATATGGCTTCTTAGAAGTGGCCATATGAATATCTTTTCCTAACGTTATAGGATTGGTGAATCATTTATTGATCATTCACAATCATTCCGTACTTCAAACCACTCACAAGACCATCCATTATTACTCATTTATGATATAACTCTGGATAGAATCAAAGAGTGACATCCATACTCAAGATCTCAATGGTGATCTCAAGTTTAAGGATAACTTACATCTACTATTCTTATCAAATATTGAAATAATGGCGATGTCTATGCGGATTAATCCGTTGTACTTGTCAACTACAAGATTTTCATTTTTGAGCTTGTAACTTTCGCTTACAACTTGCCAAATTTTATGATGAGTTGGTTTTATACTTTTTATTGAGTTCTTTTTACTAGCTTTTGTTTGTTCTTAAGCGTTTCTCATGTCCTTTATGTTCAATTTACTTGTTTCCTTCTTATTTGTCTTTTTTGGTGTCCCTGGTGCAAAAGACGTGAAACGAAGGTGTAATGAACCCAAACAACAAAAAATGGAAAAAATGCACTTTCACAACTCCATAAGATCGCACATATCTCTCCATGCAGAGGTGCAAACTCGATGATGCAAAATTCTATAATACTCAAAACTAAAGTTTCAAGGGCTTTCCTACGATGTATCGCATGCCCCCAAGTTCGTCCTATACAATAACCAAAACTTTCTTGAAGTTGTACCAAGTACAAAGAAGACAAGGATGAGGCACTAATGAGGAAAAATCAAGTTAGGCGCTAGGCTGGAACCACCCAAGGCAGAGGCAGAGAATTCCAGGTGCTTGCCTTATGTGCTTTTTTGCATGTGAAATAAAAATGTGGAGTTGGAAACTTATTCTTGCATAAATATAAACTCACGACATATGAAAAATTCAAAATAAACAAAAGGATAGAGCGTGCAACCTAATAAAAAGCTTACATGAAATAGAGAAGATAGTAAGAAATGAGATGGAGAAGTATATTATGCCTTAGAAACCCAATTAAATTTGAAACACAAACCCCTAGATAGCTTCTACGTTAGAAACAAATTTAAATCAGAGGCTTAATCAAATGCCTACACGAGGATCTACTCTATAATCACACAAATCATAGAATCAACCTTTACATGAAACCTAAGATGCATGCAACCTAATTCTCTTTAAAATATAAATTCAAATAAACAAATAGATCTTCTCTCGAGTTCCTAACATAAAAATCAACCAATGGGGTCGTACAATTTCGAGTTTGACCCTTTATATAGGGAAAGAAATAACGTAGAACTATGATTCTATTTCCTTGATTTATTTGGACTCCTCCCTAATTTAAATTCTAAAAATTATATAAGTAAATATTATTTCCTAAATAAAACCTATAAAATAGGAAATTACCTAATTAACTCAAATTAAAAAAACTCACCTATAAATAGACTAATCTAGCTAAAAGACATAATAAGGAAAATGTACACTCTTCATTTGCAGCTTATAGTAATGGTTGGCACCCACCACACGTGCAACATCATAGAGGCTCGATTTGATCTCCAAAAGTTGTGTGGAAGCATACAGTTTTAGAACAGTGTGTTTTGAAAAACACAATTCACCATTGGATTGTTAGAATTGATCTCTTTTGGTCATAATACGACTTGATAAGTCCTCTGACATTAGTAAATTTCATTTCGATCAGAACATGTTAAGACCTCAAATCGCCAACAAAACAAACACTGTGCGGTGATGCAAATAGTAGATCTTGAATGAAGAAAAAGCAGTTTGTTCCGAAACAAATATCTCACAATCGGACCATTCCAATCTGATGTCCTTCGGTCAAAACAACGCTCGATAAGCCCTCTGGCTCCAGTTGAATTTTTTAGACTGATCCGACCAAGTTTGTACGTCCAATTGTTGGAAACCACGGAACTGCGCTTTACTGTAATTACTCACAATTGGAACGTTAGATTTTCCACATGTGACCTAACTTTGCTTAGGAGTTCGTACATTCACATCTGCATCTAAATCTGTATCTAAATCTGCATCAGTCGACCCCTTGTTCGGAACAAAATCGCCCTCGAATATATACTGGAGTCCCATTGATAATCCTCATCGTCAATTGCAGGATAATCATCCCAATAGTCATATTCATCCTCTACTCCTTCTGATTGAAAACCTTGTCCCTGCAATTGAAACTCCTCTTCAGGACAAAAACCTAGATTTTGTAGATTACTATCATGTTCCTCTTTAATTTCACTGGCGTAATCTTGAGAAACCAGCGAAACTTGGTATTCGAAAAATTCATCTTCAATATAACAGCGTAGAGGTGAGACAATGTTGTCTCATCAAACTCAATCCCAATGGGTGGCATACCATTTATCCCTTCCATAATTTCATCCACATATATATCGCAATTAGGAGAACCTTCATACTCAAAGCAGTCATACAAATTCTATTATGCAACTTCTTCTCTACTTGAACTAGAACCTCTGGAAGTCGACAAATCTGGCCTCTTGGCCGAGGGTGAATCCTCTGCAACATTCTGAAAATTCTTTCGAGGTGGGTTAGGGTTCAAATTCTAAAAATTCACCTTCCGATAAGCTTCAGAAGAATCCTTTCTAGGCCATTTGTTGACTCCTCCATTCGCAGAAATAACAAATTTTGCACGATTAGCAGCTGATTCCCAAAACTATCGTTAAATCATCTCTGCATAGGACACTAATTCTTCAATACCATAACAGTGACGTGCGTACCTTTCCAATTGGTGCCGAATATTCTGATTAAGGTCATAGATGAATCTAGCCTCAGATGACTCAACATCTTTTTCTACTCTTGCTTTTGATTTCAAGGATAACCTCCTATGATAATATTCAACAACTGAACGATTGGCTTGGCGTAGTTCTTGCAGTTTCCCTCTCAAATGACCAACAAAGCAGCTACAGACTTAAACTTTCCTCATATGAATCATAAGGGCAGCTCAAGTCTCAATCGATGCCTCTCGATCTCAATACATATTCCATTTAAAATTTATCCACCAAGTAGTAGCGTTACTTTTAAACTCCGGGATAGACAACTTTATCTTGATACTCTCTGAGAGGTTATGGAGCTCAAAGATGTGCTCTATTTATTCCTGCCACGCCAAGAAAGCTTCAGGATCATGCTTGCCCTGGAACTCCAGAATGGTCTGCTTGATACTTTTCAACAAATCTCCATCCTCGAAAGGACCTCTAATATTAGCATGGATATTAATATTGCTGAACTTATGACAAAATCCACCCCCAAATTCGGTGATTCATGGTTTTGATTGTGGACGAATTTGTTATTTCTCAAGCCTGAAGAATAACTTGAGTTCTACCAACTCAAGTCACGGGTTTTGAAAGAAAATAAGAACACGACATGTGATTCACTGAATAAAATGAATGTACCAACCAATAATGAAGTATAAGTTCCTTACAATGCCACTTAACTCAAAAGAGAAGATAAATCGAAGTTTTCATAAAATCGAAGAGAATTCTAATATCTCACCAAAATATTCATACAAGTGTTGTTGATACAAAGGAATTTCGCCCCTATATATAGGTGAAGGGGTCGAGTTTTATTTTACTAATAGGACTCTTGTTTGCTTGAGTTACAAGGCACTAATTATTCAAACAACTTCAAAAAATTCAAAAATAAAAGAGGAAAGAAATGACATAGTGTAGATAATGATAGCTTCTTTGAGATAAGGATGGACTCTTCCATAGCGAGTAGATTATCTTTAAGGAAAATTTTCTTATTTGGAAGATCCTATTTTTTTTTTTTTTTACTATGCGAAAAATCCACTATATGTAAAGGTCTATGTACAAAAGTTGGAAAATGAAAAGAGGGAAAAACATAATGCCAAATACAAGTCCTCTTCAGCTTCTCTGTTGTGATTCATTCCTTTTTTGGGTTTGCTGCATCGGTGAATCTGATGACTACAAGAGTCATTACTGTCAACATATCAATCAATTAGATTGGTACACAGCTCAACCTGGTCATCTTATAGAATCATAGTCATGTGATTGATGTAGTTTTCCACCTAAGCTAAGAGTTTCTTTTTTGGGTCACTACAACATTGATCAGATGACATTCAACTATGCAGGCTGCCACATTAATCTAATGACTATAGGAGTCATTACTGTCAATGGTATACAAGTCAACCTGCTTACCTTTTTTTATATAACCTGTGGTATCTGACTAGCGGAATAACCGACTAATCCACAAGGACCCATACACGGCGCCCACAACACATGGATCGGGCCAAATGCGGGCCCATGAGGCCCGTGAGACGTAGACCCAACACGCTTTCTTTAGCGGGAGTTGAACCCTGCACCTCTTGACCAACCATGATGTTGCCAGGGGCTTCAACCGCTGGGATAACCCGTTGGGGTTCAGCCTGCTTACCTTACAACATCATAGTTTGTGATTGTTGTAGTTTCCCATATAAGCTGAGAATAGGATCCAATTTTCCATGGTATGTTATATGCTCATCATCCCGGTATGAATCACTCTTGATGGCTCTCATGGTCCTCATTCGGCTGCTACTCCATTTTCCACTTCATGTAACTACTGTACCGTAATTATCACATGTGAGTTTCCACCAAGTTGGCTTAATCTTCAGTCAGGAATAGTCGGGACAAGAAATTTTTCTCCGCTTCATTCACAGCCTCACAAGAAGAGGATTGATTTCATTTCACCCCCGGATTCCAATCATCACAATTGCCTATCCAACAACACTTGAACTCTGCTTTGTTACTGTGTAGAAAAAATAGGTTAGTGGTACATGCTTGCTCAATTATAGCATGTTTCTTGCTATTTACTCTCGTGCATGTTGCTTTGCATAGGCAATCATTGAAGACAACGCTCTAAAGATCACTCTGTTCCAGTGATTGTAATTCTGGCAGTGGGTAAGACTCTATTAAGCTTTTGTGATCCTTAGTTTACTGTTTCATGTCTCCATTGATGGATTATATGAATGTGATACATCATTTACATAATTTTGGCAGTGGGTAAGACTCTATTAAGCTTTTGTGATCCTTAGTTTTCTGTTTCATGTCTTCATTGGTGGATTTTATGAATGTGATACGTCATTTACATAGCTGACTGCTTTTGTCAGATGGGGTTTCTTTTTGTGGACTGCACAATTGTTAACCTCCAGCACCTGCATAAGGTCAGATTAGATTTACTTCGCCAATTAAGCTAGAAATTTCTCATTATGGTGACTAGTTCATAGTTCCAACAGTGCATAAGGCATCCTTTTGATTTAGTCCTTCCATTTATGAATTCTTGTTTTTACTGCTGGTCATATTGTAATTTGAATACACATTAGTGGATTTAGTATCCAGTTAATCATGTTGTATAGAAAGAGTCTTTGATTTCTTGTTGCTCTGATCTAGAGCCATGTTGATTTCTGAATGGTGTATAGCATAGCAATGTGTTCATGTCAACTCCTTGGAAGAAATGAAGGTTTCTGTACTTCCAGACACACCAGGTCTGTGCTAGCCAAAGTGATTGCCATGCGTCTTTGTTCACCCTGTCCTGTTTTGCTGCTAAAACGTTCTGTAAGGATAGGACCATGTTGTGATTTAGTGATTCTATGTTATCAATTGACAACCAAACCTTCATTTTTTACCAGACCTGCTGAATAATCGCATAGTTAAAGTGTTAAATTGTTTCATTTTCTTTTCGACATAGTGAGCAACTTATTTATGGCTCCTGTGGTATGATGTGCCTTTGTTGCATGATGCTTTTTATGGGGATTGCATTCTGCATAAACTTCCAGGCAAATATCATAATTTTCATAGAGGTGAAGCAGTTCCAAATATTCAGTAAGGTACATTTTTCATGCATTGAGTATATTTGTGGCAGTTCATTTTGGATCAATTTATAAGTGCACTTATGGTATACCTGCCATCTATTGTATTATGGAAGATGTACCTGTCCTTTTCCTGTCTGTTTGGTTTAATTCCCTGCAAAAGGGAGATTGGAACATCTAAATCCTCCAATTCAAAATTCCTCGGCTACCTTTTTCCAAGACCATATCCAGTGCCATTCTTCCCTGTCCCAGTGTCCTGCATCAGCAACATAGATATGTTTATTAGTAGCAATCCTGTATAATCTGGTAAAGACTAAGGCAAGGGGAGGGTCATTAATTCAATTATTACTCCAAATTTTTGTTCCTACCCCTGAGCCAAGCTTGACTTTGTTGTTTTCGATGAACTAGTTGGTATTTAGCGTGTCTTGCAAGTTTTCCCACAAGCTTGATATGTATCTAGGTCCTCTATTTCTTTAAGTGGTATAAACTGTTCTCCCGAGTTCAGATAATTCACCAATTTTTTTGAAAGATCCTTATCTTTTCCACTAAGTAAATAATGTGTTCACACTTGTCTACTTAGGTTTAAACTTCATTTCCTAGTGTGGGCTTCATCACGGGCTTGGGCCTGGACCACATTCATGGGTCAGATATTCTCACTTGTTCCGTGGAGTCCACTTAACACATTTGGGCCATGGGGTCAAAATGTTATATTTTTAGCCCACATCTCCTTAAGCATTCCATTTAGGGCCTACTTGAACGGCTTAACTCTTATCCTTATTGGCCCATTTGGCAATGTCAATGGATTGTATTTCACAACATACTTCACGGTTTCCTTTGGCTCATCCTCATGATCAATAGATTTCTTCTGACCATCCTCACGGTTCTTGAAGCGCATAAGTTGGTTTGTTGTCTCGGGTGCAACTTGGATTGCATCAAGCATGGTCTTCTTGATCAACCTCCATGTGAACATTCATGGCCCAATATCCAGGGGCGTGCCTTCGATCTATGAGGGAGGGTCATCGCTTTCCTCGGGCTATATCGGATTTCGGACTACTTGAACTGGAACTGCGGCTTGCATCTCAGTTATGCTGTGAATCAAGATTTCAAGGTGATCTTCCGTACGACCATTCCATGATTCCATGGTGGCAAGGCGGGCCTTCATCGTGGTGGATGTCGAGCTTCCATCATCCTGTACATGAGTTGCATTGTTCCTGGGCATTGACCTGGTCTGCACCATAAACAACAAACAAGACTAGCAAAATAGATTTAGTTAGAGCACTCTTCCCATATGTAATTCACTCTTCACAATTCTTTAAAAAAATGTCTAAAATATAGTAAGGGGGCGGATTCACTCGTTGTTACCACTATCTTTGCTCTTTTGATTTTAAATTCAAGTGCAATGAGAATTGGATGCAAGAAGCTACAAAAGGATGTAAAACAGACAAGAAATACTATCAAGATGACACTATGGATGAATTACAAAACAAATAGCTCAATACAAATCAAGATATAGTTGAATGAAAAATACACCAAAATTTATGAAAACCATTAAAAAAAAATCAAAGTTTCACTTATGTGAAGGAGAACTAGGTATTCTCGATCTATAATTTTTTTTTCGATTTTTTGTTAATAAAATAAAATAATATATATATTTTTTATAAAATCTTTTGTGGTGTTGAACTCTACAAGGACTAAAAAATAGAAAATTGAATGAAAAAATAAGGCTCCTAAATCCTTACAAATGACTCTCGAAGATAGACTGCAGACAGATTTTTTGGACTAGAAAAGGACACATTTTTCGAGATTAATACCAAAAATAGGAAACAATTGGGATTCTAAATATATGAAAAGAATCTCTAAACAAAAACAATTGAACCTGGCTCTGATTCCAAATAATGTGAATTTTTGCACGCAAAATAAAAAACCCAATATATGAGTTGCATCATTCTTGGCTATTGACCAGGTCTGCACCATAAACAACAAACAAGGCTAGAAAAATAGATTTAGTTAGAGCACTCTTCGCATATGTAATTCACTCTTCCCAATTTCTTTCAGAAAAAAGGTCTAAAATATAGTGAGGGGACGGGTTCACTCACTGTTACCACTATCTTTGCTCTTTCGATTTCCATTTCAAGTGCAATGAGAACTAGGATGCAAGAAGCTACTAAAGGATGTAAAACCGACAAGAAATATGATCAACATGACACTAGGGATGAATCACGAAACAAATAGCTCAATACAAATCAAGATGGAGTTGAATGAAAAATACCCCAAAATTTACGAAAACCACTCAAAAAAAATCAAAGTTTCACTTATGTGAAGGAGAACTAGGGATTCTTGATCAACAGAAAAACAATTCTTGAGTTTTTAATAAAATAAAATAATATATATTATAAAAATCCTTTACCGTGCTGAACCCTGTAAGGACTCAAAAACTTAAAATGGAATTGAAAAATAACACTCCTAGGTCCTTACAGATTACTCCGGAAGATAGACTCCTGACAGACTTTTTGGACTGAAAAGGTCACATAACGTCAACCTCTACGTAATCGTTTGGTTGCTCAAGATAAGGTGCAAGGATGGAAAGTAGAGACTCAACCTCGAGATTGATACGAAAAATAGGAAACATTTGGAATTCTTAATATAGAAAAAGGATCTCTATACAAGAACAGTCCCAACCTGGCTCTGATACCAAATGATGTAAATTTTTTGACGCAAAATAAAAACATGGAGTTGGAAACTTATTTTTGCATAAACATAAACTCACAAAATATACAAAATTCGAAATAAACAAACGGTTAGGGCGTGTAACGCAACAGAAAGTTACGCAAAAATAGAGAAGATGGTAAGAAACGAGATAGAGAAGTATATTATGTCATAGAAACCCAATTAAATATGGAAACATCAACCCCTACCCAACTTCTACGCTATAAACAAATGTAAACTAGAGTCTTAATCATACGTCTACCCGAGGATCTACTCGATAATAAACACATAAATCATAGAATCAACCTTAAGATGCATGTACCTAATTCTCTTTAGAATAGGAATTCAAATAAACAAATAGATCTCTCTCGGGTTCATAACATAAAAATCAACCAATGGGTTGTCTTACAATTTCGAGTTTTACCCCTTTATATAGGCAAAGAAATAATGTAGAACTATGATTCTATTTCCTTGATTTATTTGGACTCCTCCATTATTTAACTTCTAAAAAAATTGAAAATTACCTAAGCAAATATTATTTCTAAATTTAATCCCTAGAAAATAGGAAATTACTAAATTAACCAAAAAAATAAAAATCTCACTAATTAATTGACTAATCTAATTAAAAGATATGATAAGAAAAATTAACACCCTTCATTTGCAGCTTATAGCAGTGTTTGTGACCTGCCACACATGCAGCACCCCATAGGCTCAATTTGGTCTCCATAATTCACGTGCAACTTTCTAGTTTTAGAATAGTATGTTTTGAAAATTATAACTCACCATTGAACAGTTAGAATCTTCTCTCCTTCGTTCATAATACGGCTTAATAAGTTCTCTAACACTGAATAAAATTTTAGTTCGATCCGAACACGTTATGACATCAAATCGACAACAAAACGGAGATTGTGCAATGCTGTAGATTGTGAATGAAGAAAAAGCGGTCTGCTCCAAAACAAATATATCACAATCAAACCGTTCCAATCTGATTTCTTGTCATCAAAATGACGCTCAATGAGCCCTTTGGCTCCAGTTAAATTTTTAGACCGATCCAACCAAGTTTGTTCCTCAGATTGTTGGAAACCACGGAACTGCGCATTGTTGTAATTACTTATAATTGGACCATTAGATTTTTCGCAAGTGATCTGGCTCTGCTTGGGAATTCGTACATTCACTTCACTCCCGTTATCCTTTAGGTGCCCACCTACTACCAACAATCCCAAAACTTAGATTTGAAGAAGTCTGGCACCCACCCTCTACATGATTACTCCTATTTCTCCATTGTACTCCAACTTCCATGGTTCAAAATTCGATGAAAACTAGACATTAAGGGCTTTTCCAAAGTATATCACATGATCTATAGTTTGTCCTGTATTAGTGTTAGACAATTGTTAAAGTTAGACCATGTGCGGAGGAGCAAACTGCAGGTTCTTGGCGGTTACCCATCTCCTTCTGGCGCTAGCCTTGAACAAATTATGGGCGGGAATCTAGGGATTCTTACACCATAAAATTCAATTTTTACCCCCATTAACCCTACTTCTATATATGTATCTCTCTTGAGCGGAAATTACAAGTCCTCTTTGGAGGCACAAGCCTCTTTTCTACTTTCTCCCTCTTCCTTACGCCTCCTTCTCTCTACTTTTTGGAGTACATTTACTTCTAGATTTTGGCTCTAATTGGAGGAGGAAGAGGTTTCCCTTAAAATTGGCGTCTACCAATTTGATTTTGGAGCTTATCCAACACGTTTTTTTTTATTGTGGATCCATTTGATAGGGAAGAAACTCTAGTGCTAATTTTGATATTTCATATGGGAATAATAATAGATTCTTTTATTGCTTTCCTTTTGATATCTCTACTAACCTTCTTTTATGGGTATTTAGTAGATTTTGCCTACGTTATGGATTGAATTGGTGTTTATTAGGATTTGATATATCAGATTTTGATGGATATATCAAGGCACTAAAGGACAACCTGTTGGACTTCTCTGCATCTGGGACAAGAACAAATTCATTAGAAACTTTCTAATAGATGCTGAAGGTGTATTAGGTGCTATTGGTCAATGGACAAATGAAGGAAGCATTTCTAATATGCTACGTGTATATGGTACCCATGACTTAGCATCAAAACAGATTCAGTGGTAGGATATAAGAGACCTTCATACAGGTAAAGGAGGAAAAAAGTGGTGTTTGATGGGTGATTTCAATGTTGTTCTGGATGCAAGTGAAGTGAAGGGCTCAGCCATTCGTCAGAATGACCAGGAAATAACTCTCTTCAGGCAGTTTGTCAATGATCTAAAGCTAATGGACCTGAGAATGGAAAGAATAAGGTATACATGGTACTTGAACTCCCTCTCATCAACGAGCAGACTCAACAGATTCTTATGCAATTATATATGGCTTAATCGGGGTATAGATTGGTTACAAACTAGTATTCAGAGGGAAGACTCTTACCATTGTCCCACGAGACTCGCCTCTAGTACTCTAAACTGTGGCCCTAAACCTCTCAAAGTTTTGGACTGCTGGCTGGAGGACAAAAGCTATGTGGAAATGGTAGAGAACATATGGAATAATACACTCACATAAGTTTATGCCAGTTATAGAATTAAAACTAAATTGCAGGCTCTCAGATTAGGCATTAAAAAATGAAACCAAGTTGCTCCCCTGAATCTGGAATAAAAAAGACAAGAAATCCTAAATAAGTGCCATGACATGGAGCTGGGAGCTAAGAGTGCAAGCACTGAACAGATCACTGCAACATCTTATATAGTCAACATCCAACTTAGAGATGAACTTGATAAGATTACAAAGCAATTAGATAGTTTAGCTGTCCACAAATCAAGAGTCAACTAGTTAAGGCAGGGAGATGTTAGCAGCTCTTACTTTCATCAATGCCTGAAGAGAAATAGAAGAAAAAGTGTCATGAATGGAATCTGGGATGACAATAATTGGCTGGAAGATCCTATCTTGATCAAAAACAGTTTCAAGAAGTACTTTGAAGAGAGATTCACTGAAGATAATTGGTCTAGGCCTAAGATCAGTAACATGAACATTAAAAGCATCTGTCCAGAAGCTCAAAGAACTCTGATCATGCCTTTCACAAAAGCAAAAACCCTGTGCCCCATAGCTGAGTGTGGCCAAAACAAAATTCCAGATCCGGATGGACTAAACTTCAAGTTTACGAAGAAATTCTTATATCTGGTGAAGGATGATTTATGCCAACTTTTCATAGAATTGTACAGAAATGGTAAGCTGGTCAGAGGCAGTTATGCAGTCCATATCATACTACTTGCAAAAACAGATTCACCACTTTGCTTCAATGACTTTAGCCCTATTACACTTATAGGGGCCATTCCTAAGATTATCTCTGAAGTATTGGCTAACAGAATTTTCCCCATCATAAGTGATATCATTGCTCCAGCTCAGATGGCGTTCATTAAAGGAAGAAAACTCTTATATAGTGTTCTTGTTGCGAATGAAGCTCTGTATGATCTGAAAAAAAAAAGAAAAAAGAAGCACTTGTTCTTAAAGTAGACTTTGAGAAGGTCTTTGACATGGTTTACTTGGATTATCTTCATGATATTATGATACATATGGGGTCCCTCTAATCTGGATTGGTTGGATCAAAGAGCTTCTCAGTTCTGCATCTACTGCCATTCTCATCAATGGAAGTCCAACATCTGAATTCCAACCTAAAAGAGGCTTAAGGCAAGGAGATCTGCTCTCTCCCTTTCTATACTTGATAGCTGCAGAGGGCATATCTAATATGATCCGAAGAGCAACTGACTTGCAAATGTTAGGAGGAGTCAAAATTGGTGCAGAAAACATCTAACTAACTCGTCTTCAATTTGCTAACGACACCTTACTCTTTGGTGAGGCATCATGGAGTACAATAAAATTCTTTAAAGTCATACTACAAAACTTTGAACTTGTTTTTAGGCTGAAAGTCAACTTCTGCAAGAGTAGCCTCATATGGATCAATATTTATCAAAGAACTATCCAGGAAATGGCTGCCTTCCTTGGGTGCAAAACAGGTGCTCTTACTTTCAATTATTTAGGTCTGCCTCTAGGGGCCAACACAAGGAAGAAAACTACGTGGATGCTAGCTATTGAGAAGTACTGCCGGATGCTAAATCTTTGGCAGAATCAACACATATCTAGTGGGGGGAAAATGACTCTCCTGAATCTTTGGTTCTTTCAAAGCCCCAGCGGTGGTTCTTAACAAATCGAATTCCATAATGAGGTCCTTCTTTTGGGGCTGCAACAAAGATAAAAGAAAGATATGCTGGCTTTCATGGAGCAAGATCACAACACCAGTTGAAAGAGGGGGACTTGGTATTTGCAATTTGCAAGCCTTCAATACTA
>JAOWBN010193844.1:0-15431 GCA_028565015.1 Pinguicula moranensis
ATTACCATTCAAACTGCAACGGGAACTACGTTGTGATGCTTGCTACGTTGTGATGTTTACAGTTTGAATGATGCAGCAAATCCAGATTACCATTCAAACTGCAATTTGTATTTGTTTTTTAATTTCCAGTTGCAGTTTGAAAGCAAGGTATTGGAAGCAGTTTTTTTTCCAGCATCATTCAAACGTAGTTCAAACTACAAAATCAACAAAATCCGTAGAGCTGTTTTCAGCATCATTCAAACTGCAAATGGAAGTCTCAACTAAATTTTGCTCAATTTTACATCCATCAAACTGCAACTGGAAGTCTGCAATAGAATAATCAGACTTACTAGACACAAGCAAACCCTAGGGCAACAATATGGCCTCAGCATAAAATCTGAACATCTTGGCCAGATCTCCTTGAAACTGATGCACAAGAAATAAAGGAGTATAACAAACATAAAAGAGAATGATCAACACAGCCATAAGAATTTTAATTATGGCTTTCTGCAATGCACACACCTTATCACTTGATAGCCCCAGAATGGAACTTCTCGAGCAATGATTTTCTGCAAGATACATCCAGCAAAGAATCAGCTATACTCTCTTGGCTCATGAGCAAAAAAATCAAACTTACCTGAGAGATGTCTCATGAGCCAAAAAATCAAACTTACAAGAATACTTTTATGTTACCCCGTACCACAGCATTACATAGTAACATCAGCAAAATCATGACACAAAAGGCTATAAACAGAAATGAAGTCAAATAAACTCACTGTTGCCAAATTGAGATCGAGGAAAGTATTTGAGCTAGGTTGTGATGCTTGTAGCTAAAAAAACAAATACAAACTATAGGTCAAGCGATAAATTGTGAACAAAATAATATATATAATCACATTGATAAAAGGAAAAAATACTTATAGTAAAGTTGACACTCTCTTGGGTAAATACGTCATTGATCATCCCATCACTATCCTCTACATTTGAGACCTTCAATGTATACACTATATCAAGCACTTATAATAATACATAAAGAAAATGAATTCCAAGGTTGTTGACATACCAAGGCATTACTTGCAATCTCAGCACATTGTTTACTTGTCGGGGTTCGACCACGTTTTGTTGGGCTTGTTTTTGCTTTCGCTTTCGCTTTTGCTTTCTTCATAATCTTCTCACTGATCGACTTTCGTCTAAATGCTTGTTGTTTTCCCTTTTGAGTTGGTTTAGTTGGATCACTAATAGGATTTATTGCATGATCTATGGGTTTTTTTAATTGGTTTTTGAAGGAACATGACACAGGCAATATCTCCTCATCCATTTCTTCAATCTTCTGTTTTGTTTCTTCCAACATAGCCAGAACCTCATCACGCTTGGAATCAGACAATATGGCTTTCTCGGCAATCTGATACATTTGCTCCATCATGGTATCATATCGTTGCCACTCGGGTTTTCGTTCCCGTCCTGCATAATACAATTTCACTTGTGTATAACTCCTAATTATATTCTTCTTCCATCGGCGTAGGATATAAGTATCTGGCACGTAGTCAAGCTTCAATTCAGACCATATCGGAATAATATGCCTACATACAATACCCCTGAACTCAAACCTCCGACAAGTACATGTGGTATCCCATACGGCACTCAGAAGTTTTGGCTTAAACAACTCATAATTTTTGTATCCCCCTAACTTTTCAGGCACATTCTTTAAGATATGCCAAATACACCAACGATGTCGTGCATTTGGAAAAACTTTAGCAATGGCATTATTCATGGCCCTATCTTGGTCGATAATTATTGCATTAGGAGAAACACCCATGCAATCAAGATAAGAATTAAACACCCATGCAAAGGATTCCGTGTCTTCATTTGTGATCAGACCACAACCAAGCAAAACCGACTGCCCATGATGATTAACACCAACAAATGGTGCAAAAGTCATATCATATGAGTTAACTAAGTAAGTTGTGTCGAAAGTTATGACATCTCCAAATTCTTTGCATGCCGCAATGCTCCTTGCATCAGCCCAAAACACACTCCTCAACCAATTTTGATCATCAACCTCATATGCATGAAAGAATCTAGGATTGTCTGATTGCATTTTTGTGAAGTAATCCAGCATGGCTTGGGCATCCCCTCGCTTCAGTTCTGTTCTCATAACTCTAACCAAATGATTCCTTGCATCTCTTTCTATCCATGTTAGTTTCTCAAATCCCCTTGCCGAGATTGCACAAGTAGTGATGGTCTTTGAGGTTTTTATTCCTGCTATTTGATTCAACTCAAATGCCATTTTCATATTTATCGGTATATGTCAATTGCACTTGAGAAGTTTTGTTGGGAGGAGAGAGATGAACTTTGCCGTTAGATTTTCTCCGTTGTTTTGTTGCCGTTAGTCTGTCCATGAGGAGAGAGAGTTTGGTTTAAGTTGGGTGACGTGGAGGATACCATGCATTTTTGTCCTGCGCTGCATCATTTCCCAGAATGTATAGATGCGCAAGAAAAATAATGAATGTATCTCTCTAAAATCTTGGGATTTTAGTTTTTATATCAACACCGAAGATAGGGTTATCTTCAGCCACAAGATCACTTCATCTTGAATGTACAAAACTACCCGTCCTTAAGTTGAGGGTATTTTTGTAACTTCACATACTCACACATATAAGCAGGAGTTAGAGAGAATTATATGTAATCTTTTCAATATATATATATATATATATATATATATATATATATATATATTGCACAGAATTTTTTGGCACAAGGTATTGGTTTGAAATAGGAAGCGATAGAGAGAAATAAGGCGTTAGCATTGAAACCTGAGCATAGTGCGATGAATGTGCATAAAATGGGGGCACAACCAAAGCGGTGATGAATGCAAGTGTAGATTATATGGCAAAAAAGTGGGGCAATGTTTTTTTTTTGATAATTAATTGTATTGTATTAAAAGAAAATTGCCATGGGCCAGAGTACAGGTTACGAACAGCAGTTAACCAAAATGCCCTGCTCCAGATCTCATTACTATGCCTAATAATTATAAGATCATGCTAACTATCAATGAATCCCTGGGGATTTGCTGTTATTATTATGACCTCATTCTAATCCTTAATGCGCAGCACATTGTGGGGACACGGATCCAATCGCTGATGGAGTTGGCACTGTATGCTTTGTTACTCGAGGTTAGCCAATACCACAAATGTAATTTGATCCATTCAATTGGGGGCATATTCCCAGTATGTGAATCAAACCGGATTTCATTTCTTTCTTGCCATAAGCACCAGATTGTCGCTTGCCATATGGCCTTCCACATATCTGCCCCTTGTTGGCCTTGCATCAGATTCATATGGTTCATGAAATGTTGCTGGATATCCTGTTGTGCAGTATATTCCACATCAAACCACTCGTAAATTTCCTTCCAGAGGTCTTGTGCATTTGAACAACTTGCAAATAGGTAATCAACGGTTTTGTCTTGTGTTCCGCACATTACACAACGACTCGTGTTTGGGTCAAAACCCAACCCTCTGTGCATTAAGTTATTTATTGTAGGTATGCGCCACTGGAGGAGTTTCCATGCGAATAAATGAATGCGTTGTGGCGTGACAGATCCCCATGATATCACCGTTCTTGGATGTGTACTGCTCCCCTGCACAGATACCGCTGCAAATTGAGCATACGCTGAAGAAACTGTGTAGCTACCATACATCTTTAATCCATCACAACCGGTTTAGCTCATTGTGGTTCAGGTGGATATGTTTCAACCACTCCATTAGCTCTATTTCTCTCTGTCGTAATGGTCTCCGAAAAGTAAGATTCCAGATTCTTGATCCTTGCAGAATGTGTGAAACCTCTGCCACTGTTTTCTCTTACTGATTGCTTAACCTGTAGAGGCTGCTATATCTCAGCCCGAGGATCCCTGCACCTGTCCAGTCGTATCTCCAAAAAGTGTTTTATCACCTGCATTTGTTTCAAGCCAAACATTAGTTTTAAAATCTCTTTTGCAGCTAAAACCCATATATCTTTCCAATAATTCGAGACTTTGTCCGGCATGGTGATGAGGTTCCAATCTGCCATATGATCCGTTGGCTTGAAGTATTTGTTCCTGATGACTTGGCACTAGAGACTCCCAGGCTCCTGCCGTAGACGCCACAATCACTTGGTGAGAAGGGTTGTGTTCATGTGTGCTAGACATCGGAAGCCTAGCCCCCTGCATTCTTTTCTCTGCACAAATCCTCCCACTTTATCCAGTGAATCGGCCATGCTTGATCACTACGTTGCTGCCACATAAACTTCCCCATCATCTTCTCCATTTCTTTGATCACTTGTTTAGGAGCCTGAACAAAGAAAGGTAATAAGTTTGATAGCACTTATTTTAAAAGTGTTACCCAGCCCGCAAACGATAGGAGTTTGTTGCTCCAACTCCCTATTCCTCGCCGAATGGTGTCAAGGACATTATCCCATATTTTCCTTCGCCTTGGGTTACCACCAATGGCTATTCCTAAGTAGATAAATGGGATTTTGCAGCTTTACAATGAATGATATCAGTGTATCTCCTCATTTGTTCCGCTGAAATGTTGAGTTCGAAGAGGCGACTCTTTGTGAAATTTATAGACAATCCCGAGAGTAGCTCAAAAATCCGACGAATGTTCTTCATTGCCTTGGCGTTTGCAGTGGTACCCTTGGAGAACAACAAGGTGTCGTCCGCGTATTGTAGATGGATGATGGAAAGCGATCCAACTTTGATTCCAGTCAATCTATTAAGCTCTGCAGCTTTGTCCAGAAGTAAACTTAGGCCTTTTACCACCACCACCAAAATAACCCGAGGGGACAACGGATCTCCTTGATGCAGCCCTCTGCGCACCACCAGAAAAAGTGGGGCAATGTAGATTCAGATCAATCGTCGGACAGGGAAGAGGCGCTGATGATGGCAGTACAAAAGATGTGACAAAGGAAATAGCAGGTGACACGACTCCAGAGACAATGCAGTGATAGAGGGACTGAAAATTCTCAGCCCTAGCAATAATTTCTTGAACCAAAGGCAAGGAATCCTAAGAAAATTGAGATCTGACTAAGGCAACAAACTCAGATCTAAGGCCACTAAGGAACTATTAACTCTAGTTGAGAGGGAAAATCGGACGGCCTAGGGTAGCGAGGTGGTTTCAAAGTAACAGAAATTGTGAGTCATAGTCCTTAATAGAAATATGGTCGCGCTGCAATTACTGGAGTTCATCCTTCATGCTAAGCTCGTTAGTGGGCTAAAGTGAAAAAATTCGCTCTCAAGCGTTAACCAAATGTCCGGGGCAGTGGAGGCACACCTGATTGTGCCAAAAGAGAAAGTTTGTAGTTGTGAATTTGACAATCACGAGATGAAAGAATTCATCATAAGACAGGTATATAGCAGAGGATGAGGCTATATCCGGGAAAGTCATGATATTGAAGCAAACAGAGAGATATAGATGGTGGGGAGCTAAAGGGGAAGTGAAGTTGGAAGATGTTGTTTGTCATGCAAGGGATATGGGGGAGAAATAGATGCAAAAACACTCTTGATGTTTTAGGACTGGTCGAGTATGCACAATTGAAGGTGGGAGGATTGTGAAGCATTCGAAGTCGTGTGGTGGTTGGTTGCTTAACATGAACAGAGTTAGTGCAGAAGCAAAGAGAGTGAGGAGACCAAGTTTTGGGGAGCCTGGACAGTGTTGTGATCGAGTTGAGCAAACCGAGCATGAAGGTGTGATGCAGGATGAAGGGAACCAGAAATTAGTGAAGAAGAAGAAGTCAGAGAGGATGCAAGATCGATGGTGGAAGATGTGAAGCCTTGGAGAGCCTCTAATACCATGACAACCAAGCATTTTGGCTATGGAGGTTGAGGCATTTGAATGAAGAAGATGAAGGAATACATGTTTATTTCACTCAAAAAGTCGAGTTGAATGTGAGCAAAAGCTCTGACTTTTCATAAGCCAAGGCATTACAAAAGTGGTAAGAAAGACAAGTAAAGGTGAAGTTGTACAAAAAGTAATCTTGCTATTTTGTGCAATTTTAGCACTTAGTTCTTGTGCATTTTTGTTTTGCTCAATGACGTGATGGAGATGCTTGTATTTAGTCACATGGTGAGACAACACCCCCACAAGCTGAGCTTAAGATTAAAAATCACATGAAGCTTGGAGCAAAAGAACTCAAGACAACACATGGGACATACTATTTTTTTAATAAAATACTTCATTAAATAAAAAACGACCCCTGTAGATGGAAGGAAAACCAGTACAAAGTGATAAGGGGGTTATGAGTAGTCACCATTCTCTTGTACATTACCTATGCCTATCTCATTTTTAGGTTGGATAGCCCCCATTTTTCTAACTTAAGCATGCCTAAGATTTCTTTAGGCAGTTGAGTTGTACTCTCGAAGCTAAAGTTATGACCAGCCGACCCCTGTTTTGCTAAAAAGTCAGTTGTTCCATAGCCTTCAAGAATTGGAGTTGCACATGGACCAGTAGACTTGCCTACTTCACCTTGAAAGAACCCCAAAAATCTCATATGTACCACGTATGGCATGGATCTTGATGTATCCATCCTACTAGCAACATTGAGTCAGTCTCCAGGACAACATCCAATCAGCCTGTGTCTTTGCATAGAGATCAATGAGCTGAAATTGGGAAGGAGTGAACTGAGTATGGATGGTGCCGACAAGAACCTGCTAACGAATAAATTGATAGTCAATCTCCACAGTCTTGACCCGCTTATGAGCAACCAGGTTTGTGCTCAAGAAAACAGTACTCACGTTATCGCACAGAAGCACAGGAAGATGAGGTTAGGAAACACCAAAATCACAAAACAAATGCGTGAGCCCTTGTACCTCAGAGCAATGGCGAGAGCATGATACTAAAACTAAATCAAATAGAGATTGGCCTCGCTGACCTGATGCTTTTAATTGAAATGGGAATACATTTTCTCCAAAGCTTTTTCCTATATTATTATCTAATATTCTCTGGGTTGGCTTCCATTATCTGCAATACAATTCCAAAGCTTTTTCCTATGTACAACATTTGTGCATTATCTATAAAACATCACAAATTCTAACCCCACCACAAACGATTTGAACTTAATTCTGATAACTGAACCAAAAGCCCATCCTGCTACTGGTGTGCTGCATGTAGTACATAATTGCTAATTGGCAAGTACGACCTTACAGAGCTGAAACAGTGAAACAAGTGTCACAACTAGAGCTAGGCAAAACGGACTGTGAATTGTGTTGAGTATATTATAAAAACAATAGACAACACGTGTAAACAATAGACAAAATGTGTAGACAAAACGTGTTGTGTAACAGTAGGACATTTAATAGATACACCTACTACACCACCTACTACACAACACGTTTTGTTCTATTTCTTCTATAAGTACATGAAGAACAATGAGAATGTAGTAAGTTGTCTGATCATTCTATACTCTTATCACTGTCTAGAAAGTTAACAAATTGGACCGGCGGGCCGATCCCAGTTCTAAATTTTGTAGAGCCAAAATTGGCCCAAAGCCACCGCCCAACATGCGGTCCAACCAGGCGGTTGGACCACGGGAAATCAGTATAATTTTTTTTTTTTTAAAAATGATGGTTGGATCGAACCGGCGGTTCAACCGTCTATCGAACCGATTAAAAAAATAAAAAAAATAAAAATAAAAAATTGAAAAAAAATTATATATAATTGTAGATTTTAGGGTTTAGAGTTTAGGGTTTTAGGATTAGAGTTGAGGTTATATACATATATTATATATTATTTATAATTTATATAGTTTATATCTATATATTGTATAATTTATATAATTTATAAGTTTATAGTTTATATAATTTATAAATAAAGATTTATTAGTTTAGATTATAAGTTCATATATAAATTTTGGGTTATAAATTTATTGTATATATAGTTGTAGGGTTATGAGTTTAGGGTTATATATGTAGTTTATAATGTATAATTTACATATAAATATTATACTTTATACTTTTATATACTTTATAAGTTTAGGGTTATATATTTATAAATAAAGATTTATAAGTTTAAGATGAAATTTATATATAAATTTAAGGTTATAATTTATAGTATATATAGTTATAGGATTTAGGGTTATATATAATTCATAATTTATAAACTTATATATAAAAATTATAATCTAACAATCTAATTTATATATATAATTATAGAGTTTAGGATTATATACGTAGTTCATAAATTATAAATTTATATATATATAAATAATATAAGATATTTTATTTTATTTACACTTTTGTACGTACCCAAAAAAATAATATAATTTTTAAAATTTAAATCACAAAAAAATTTAACCAAAAAATTAACCGTAAACCGACGATTAAACCGTATTGAAAGCGTACCAAAATCGGATTAACCCAATTTAAAAAGTGGACCGAGAATTGAATTGAATCAGTGGTTGAACCCGGGCCAACGGTCCGATCGTCCAAGATTTTCATGGATAGGAACCGGCCACGCCTAGCTACAACCTTTCAAGATCGTCCAAGATTTTTCTGGATAGCAACCGGTCACCTCTAGCTACAACCTTTTTCACTCTGCTTCAATTGTCTTTGTCAGACTTCAGTCATAGCCTCATCTGGTCCAAATTTTTTTTTGTGGCTTGCTTCGGTTGTCTTTGTCCTTTTCCTCTTCGTCCAATTGGAATCCAGAGAAGTCAATTCCAAATCTTCCTCTCGGTCCCGGGGCTATGGAAATTGAAATAAACTTTCATTTATTTGTTGATGTCACAACTTGAGCGACGACTTTAGGTTTGGCCATGGCTCAATATTCCGATCCAATCCTCCGGATGTGATAGGTTACAGTAGCCCTGGGCAGCGGAGCGGGCGGAATCGGAATCGCCTGTTTCGCGTTCCGCCCGCGAAGGTTGCAGAACCGATTTTTCGGTTATGTATCTGCCCGTTCCGCGTAATTTCACGGGCGGATGCGGAATCCGCAAATTCTGCCTAATTTCGTAGGCGGGTGAATGCGGAATTTGCGGATTACGCGTAATTTTGCGTGCGGGGCGGATGCGAAATCCGCGGATTCCATGTAAGTAAATATGTCAAAAAAAATTAATAAAAAAAAAATTGCGGGCGGGTGGATGCGGAACCCCGCGGAATCCGTCCGCATATATTTTGTATTTAAATAAAAATAAATTTATGCGGGCGAATGCGAATTTCGCAAAACAAAAAATCTTCTTTCCGCATTCTGCCCGTATAACTTTGCGGAGTACGATTTTTCATCCGCATCACATTCCGCTCGAACGTGGAGTTGGCGGATGCGGGCGGGCGCGGAAGGGTCAGGTTACAGATACATATTAGAGGGGAGACCTATTATTAGACATGAGCATTTTTAATCGAAAATTGGCTAATCGTCGATTTTTGAATTGACTGAAAAGCGAAGACATTTCGCCAAAAAAAAATCAAAAAAATTAAATCCTCCGGTTTTAATCGGCCAGAACCGACCGGAATTATTTTTTGTAAAAAAAAACCTTTTTTGGCTAGTGAAATTCTGGCGGGAATTCGCCAAAAATCATTAAAAACATATAAAAAAGGCAAAAATTGGTAAAAAAAATTGCCAGATTCTGACGAAAATCAAAATTCATTTTTATTTTTTTTTATTTTTTAGAGTTTGAAAAGTTATAAAATTCATCACAGTATTTTTGTATTATTTCTGCATTCAAATTCGAAGTGGAGTTTTAGTCAAAACTTATAAAACTTAAAAATATATAACTTAAATTTATAAAAACTTATAAAACTTATCAAATTATATAATTTTTAATACTTATAAACTAAACTTATATAACTTATACACTTTTTTAACTTATAATTATAAAACTTAAGAACTTGTATAACTTATAAACTATAAAATTTATAAACCTTAAATTTTTTATATAATCTTGAATAATTTATAAATTTTAACTTATATAAACATAAAGTTTGTATAAGTTTGTAGGTTATACAAGTTTATATAAAATTAATAAATTTTATAAATTTTAAAAGTTATACAAGTTTTTAGGTTTTATAATTTATAAAGTTTGTATAACTTATAAATTTTAAATTATATAAACATAAAGTTTATATAAGTTTACAGAATACAAGTTTATATAACTTATAAGTTGTATAATACGTTTATAAATTATACAAGTTTATATAAAGTAAATAATCTTGAGTACTGCTCAGACTTTAGACCGATTTCCCTATGTAATTACATAGGAAAAATAATAACCAAAATCATAACATTACGATTAGCGTACATCCTCCCACACATAATTTCACCACAGCAAAGCGGATTTGTAAAAGGTCGTACAATCACTGATAACATATTACTTGCTCAAGAAATGTTACATTTCTTGGGCAAAAAACAAGAAGGTTATAACATTGCAATAAAGCTTGACATGGCTAAATCTTTTGATAGAATTTCTTGGTTGTTTATAATAAAGGTATTGCGTGCATTTGGATTCTCAGAAATATTCATAGATATGGTTTGGAGATCCCTTTCCTCTTGCTGGTTTTCTGTTTTGATTAATGGACCGGTACACGGATATTTTAATTTCTCCAGAGGACTGAGGCAGGGAGACCCCCTATCTCCTGCTTTATTCATCATCGCTGCAGAGGTACTAAGTCGGAACCTAAACCATCTAAGCTTAGATCAGCCAAGCTGCAACTATAAAGTTCCCTCAGGGTGAAGGGGTATTTCTCACTTAGCATATGCTGATGATGTCCTCATCTTCACCAGAGGATCTAAGAAAGCTCTATCAGAAGTCTTTAAAATTCTTAAAGGATATGAACGCTTCTCAGGTCAGCTAGTAAATCGGGATAAAATCAGTTTTTTCATCTCAGAAAAAGCTCCTTCTAGCACAATTCAGTACATATGCTCTTATACTGGAATGAGAAGAAGCTCTCTACCCATAAATTATCTTGGATGCCCACTGTATTATGGCCGGAAGAGGACAACTTTATTCACTGCTCTGATACACAAAATCCAGTCTAGACTAGAGGGTTGGAGAGGGAGATACCTATCAATTGGTGGCAGAATTACACTGCTCAAATCTGTTTTGAGAAGCATACCTATATTTTTACTAATGTCTCTCCAACCCAGTAACCAAACGTTCACCCGCATAGAAGCATCATTTGCAGACTTCCTCTGGGGTTGGCAAGATGGCAGGAAAAAACTTCATTGGAAGAAGTGGAAGGATATTTGTAGGGGTGGGCATTCGGAATTCGAAATTTGGAATTGGCCATTTCCGATCCGATCCGTATTTTGTTCGGAAGTGATATTTGATTTCCATTCCGTTCCGTATTGAAATTCGGAATTCAGAATTCGGAACGATGTTCGGAAATTTGGAATTTCCGAACAATAATAAAAAAATTCAAAAAAAGCATTTCGAAAAAAAAATTGATCCAGAAGTTTAATTATAAAAAAGACTGAACTATGTTGTTTCAACCTTGTAGGATATATCGTACATTAACAACTAAACTAACACAAAATTTGATTTATGTAGTTTCAGTTATTGACCTTGAATCCCTTGATCAGAATATAGAACCATAAGTTTAATTAACCAAGTACATGACTTCCACAAACCCAGTCATTTGTCTGTATCAACATCATCATCCCATTTAGAAGGAATAAGAACACTTAGACTGAAGACATTAATACTCTTTCACATTGCATTAAAAATTAAAAATTCAAACTCAAAAGATATCACCTAAAATTTTTAGGACAATTAGGCTCGGGGGTTCGGAATTCGGAAATTTGGAATTCCGAATAGCAATTTCGATTCCGATCCGAATTGAATTCGGAATCAATATACTGTTCCAAATCTGATCCAAATTTCCGAATTGGATTTCGAGTTCGGAATTTGGAATTCGGAACTATTCGAAATTCGGAATTTTGGAATTCCGAACATCATTTGCCCACTCCTAGATATTTGCCTACCTACTCATGAAGGAGGATTAGGAATAAGAAGACTAAAGGACATATCCACAGCATTCAGCCTAAAATTATGGTGGCAAATGAGGCAAGGAGCGTCACTCTGGTCCGAATTCATGGAGCAAAAATATTGCAAACAGAATGTTCCAGCCAGAGCCTGCTCTACTTTGCTACACTCTCATACGTGGAGAAGAATCACATCCCATCAACAAATTATGCTAACTAACACCAGATGGGCTCTTGGCAACGGAGAAATCAGCTTCTGGTGGGACAAGTGGCAAGAAGGAGAAGCCTTAGGTTTTATACACACAGTCAAGGATACAAATACACGATTAAAGAATTTCATAAGACATAAGCAGTGGAATATCCATGCTCTCCAAGAGGCAATCCCAAATGATCCATTAACCCTCAGCAAAATACTCTCGATACAGATTTATGAAGAAAAGGATCTACAATTGTGGGAACCAGCAGAAGATGGAAATTTTTCCACAACATCAGCATGGAATAAAATCAGGCATCGATCTCAACCTCTGAACAAATATTCTAGAATCTTGGACCCTCATCTACCTCCAAAGATCTGCTATCATATGTGGAAAGTTTTGCACAATATAGTTCCGGTGGATGTAAATATGAGGAAGAAAGGAGTCCACATAACATCTAAGTGCACCTGTTGCACAAAAAACTCAAAGGAGGAAACTTTGGATCATTTATTTGCGCAAGGGGAATTAGCAGAAACAGTGTGGTCCTACTTCGATACTCTGTTTTGCATTCCCCAGCCATCCTCATCATTAGAAGAAAGACTACAAAAATGGTACTCTGCAAAAGGAAATCACTCTATACTATATATTCAGAAGGTCATTCCGTCAGTGATATGCTGGGAGATATGGAAAAGTAGGTGTGCCAACAGACTTCAGGAAATTAAAATATCGGCCACAACAACCATTGAGGCTGTGAAAGATCTACTAATAGACATCTCTTCCATTTCAACGCTACATGTGCCTAAGCAAAAATCAGAGGAACGAATACTAAAATACCTTAACATCCAGTTGCTACCCCCAAAGGTTTCAATTAGGAGCAGAATAAACAAATGGACTCTGCCCGCCTCGGGTTACAAGTTGAATATTAGTGGAGTCTGCCTCTTGGGATCCACATATGGGGGAGGAATAATAAGGGACATATTTGGAGTTACTTTATTAGCATTCTCACTAGCCCTTGCGAGCAAATCAGAAATAGAATCAGAGGCTGAAATATTGGTCAGTGGCATACACCAGTGTATAAATTTGAAAGTGATCGAAGTGAAGTTAGAAACCTCCGACCCTGCTCTCCTGCATAGCATCACATGATCAAAATGCCGTTGGAGGATTAGACAAAAGGTGAAAGAGATTAAACGGTTGCTTGAATTGCATCAATCTTTCTCGATCACTTTATGTGCAAAATCAGGGAATAAAGTGGCATCTGCCTTAGCAAAATGGGGAGCCACTCACGGGGACTTTCTATACTTATCAAACGGCCCCCTTCCTTCGAGTATTCAGCTACTGCTGCAGCAGGACATCCCATGATGGTATAAGCAAAGGATGATATTATATACCACAAAAACTTAGTCATAAACACAAATGTATAAATTGGTCTTTTCTGCCATACTCTTTCCTATCCCCGGATTTTCGTTGCCCAAGGTTTGCCGGGGAAGGTTTTAAGGAGGTGGGGAAATTTTCTACTTTAGCTTTTTTCTCGAAGGGACAGGAGTTGTCTATCTTGTACTATATTCCGATGTTAATAAAATTACTTATTTCGGGCCAAAAAAATAAAGTAAATAAGTTTTATAAATTTTAAAATTTTAAAAGTTAGTTTTTAGATTTTATAATTTAAAAAAGTTTGTATAACTTATAAATTTTAAATTATATAAATATAAAGTTTATGAAAGTTTACAGAATACAAGTTTATATAACTTATAAGTTATATAAGACGTTTATAAATTATACAAGTTTATAAGTTTATAAATTATACAAGTTAATAAGTTATACATTATACAAGTTATATAATTTTATAAGTTTTTAAGTTTTATAACTTTTATAAGTTTATAAATTATATAATTTATAACTTGTAAGTTTATAAATTATATAAGTTAAGTTAATGAGTTATACATAATACAAGTTATGTAATTTTATAAATGATATAAATTTTTAAGTTTTATAACTTTCCAAATCATAAAAATACTAAAAACCCTAAATCCTAAAAAATTTACAAAAAACAAAAAATGAGATTTCCGGCGGGTCAACGGACTCTGCCAGAAATTTCATTAGGGGTGGATTCCGTGGAAATATATATTTATTATATTAATATATTTATTATATATAAGTTTATTTGTTTATGTAACTTAATATATATATATATATTTATAGATTTATATTTCAATTCTAAGAAAATATTTTTTTCTTAAAAAATGAAAGAAGCAATTTTTTTTTTAAAAATTCCAAAAAAAACTTGGTTTCGCCGGAGGTTTCAACCATATTTAAACCGTGTTGGAACTGTCCGAAACTGGCTTGAACCAAAACAGAGAAAACCGGACCGAGCAAAATCGGATCTTCAAAATTTTGTTAAGGTTTTCATTTTTCAAAATCGGCAACTGGCAAAAATTTGGCTGTTCAGTAACCGGCAACATAATCATCCATGTCTACCTATTATTAGTTAGTTTGATGCGAAGGGCAAGATTAAAATATATATAGAAAAAAATAAATCCTACAGAATGCGTTGTAAATCAAACCCCTAATAAAGCTGGAACATTTATAGCAAACCTAACCCTAATAAAGAAAAAGTTTGCCAAACTTGGTGCATGTAGGAGAGGATTGCGTTGGCAGGTACCGCCTTATAAAAGCTGGAACATTTAGTAAAATCAGTGCATGTTCCAACAAGATTATCTGCCTGACTTCTATCATGGAGCTCACCCAGTACCCAATTTTTCTGTCCCTGGCTTCCTTCGTCTTTGTCCTTTTCCATTTCTTCCTGCTAAAATCAAGAAAGGTCTCTCCAAATCTTCCTCCCGGGCCACGGAAGTTACCATTGATTGGAAATCTTCACAATCTCACCGGCGCACTGCCACATCGGGCGCTGCATGGGCTCGCCCTCAAATACGGGCCATTAATGCACCTGCAGCTGGGAGAGCTCTCAACTGTTGTAGTTTCATCCCCTGAAGTTGCTAAACAAGTGATGAAAACTCATGATGTGAACTTCGCATCGAGACCCTTTACTTCACAATCTGAGATCATCTTCTACGGGAGCACAGATGTAGGATGGGCTCCATACGGTGACTACTGGAGACAACTGCGAAAAATTTGCACGTTGGAGCTTCTGACTAAGAAAAGAGTCCAATCATTCCGATTCATAAGAGAAGAAGTTTGTATGGGGTTGATGAAGTGGATAGCTTCAAATGAGGGATCACCGGTGTAGACTATAATTAGAACGGATCTAATCAACTGAATCTAATAATAATAAAAACTGAATAAGCAGGAACGAATC
>JAOWBN010193855.1:0-15430 GCA_028565015.1 Pinguicula moranensis
AGGCGGCTAACACAGGGAGCAGGTCCCCAGACATCAGAATGAATAAGTGAAAACGGTTCAGATGATTGTGTAGTACTCATGGGATAAGAATGTTTATGGTGCTTAGCTAAGATACAAGTCTCACAAACAGAGTCTTTTGCATGTTTAAATAACTGGGGAAATAAAAGTTTAAGATACCCTGCCGATGGATGTCCCAAACGGCGATGCCAAAGCCACAATTGTTGATCCACTTTACTTCCAGCAAGTAGTGCAGTGCCAGGAGAAATAACATCATCCACATAATAGAGCCCCCCTCGTTCAGTGCCACGCCCAACTATCCTCTTCGTCTGGAGTTCCTGCAAGAGGCAAAAACGAGGAAACATCAGCACAACGCAATTGAGCTCTTGAGCCACATGACTGATGGACATAAGCTTGCATGAAAGATTGGGCACGTATAAACAATTTTTCAATGTAAGGTCGAGGAATATAGCAATTGTGCCAGCGCCCTATACTGAGGATAATTCTCCATGAGCAGACTGAATTTGATGCCTGGATGACGATGATCAGGAGATCAAATCATTCGGATTATAAGTCATGGTTTCTGTCGCTCCACAATCAAATATCCATTGATCACATTTATTTTGGGGCTGAGCAGAGTGGGCCTTGGGGATTTTTGGAATTTTTGGAATTTTTTTAGAGATAGGGGGCTGGTTTTGGAGTGGGGAAAACATTCAGAGGTGTTTTTGGATTTTTCGGTAAGTCTAGGGGGTTTTCAGCAATTTCCGAGATTTTAGGGATAGGAAATATGGGATGTTGAAGTTTTGGGGGCTGTTTTGAGGTTTGTAGTGTGTCATCACAGGATAAGTGCAGGGACGTATCGTCAATTCGTAAGAGTACAGGGTCTAAAAGAGAAAGACTATAAAAGGGATTTGTTGACAAATCGCTCAGTGACATGTAAAAAGATATGGAATTTCCGAGGCGAAGCAGTCTGCTCTCGCCTATTGATAGCTCTGAACTGCTCTCCTTTTCTGACTTACTCCTAGACCCCTTATGTTATAGGTTAGAATCTTCATCTATGGACGGTTTTGTTCATCGAGCGCTTTCTCTCATCTGCCACTAGAAGACTAGAAGCGATAGTGGATCCCTAAATTTGCCAGAACAATACCGATCCACTTTAGCAGATCATATCCTATCGGCTTATTGTTGCTGCTCTGGGAGGAGGTTGAATCATTAGTTTGCATGAAGCAAGATTAATAGATGAGCGTTTGTACCTATACGAAGGCCGGTCCTTCTAAAAATAGTACGAAGAGGGCGGGAAGGTCTCCCGTCAGACTGGTATTCTACTCCTTGCTGGGTTGGAGAACTGAATTGGATTTCAATCTATTCAGGTTATAGGGGGTGCTCCTAAGATCATAGAAGTAATGCTGCTGAATCTTTATGTCTCCATTCAAAATCATCCGACGGCCAGAGGCGTACCCAGAGCCTCAGACTAGCCTGCCCCAGCTCTATCTCTTTGCCCTATTCCGGGTAAGCATGTGGCTCGGGGTCTGGGGAATGCTTGCTAGGGATTACTCATCAACTGACAGACCTCAACAAGATCTTTCCTTCGGATAGTATCCTATCGAGATTCCTGTGCGGGATCCATCTTACCCATAGGGTATCATTTATGTTTGCCAAATCTGAAGGACGAAAAATCTATCAAATACCGCTCACTTCTATCTCTTGAGCCTTCTTCATCACACCACCCAAAATTTTGGGTACAGAAGGCCATAGGTTCGAATCCACCTTCACTTGAACATGGAAGTGACCGATACGAAATCCGCTCTCGCTCGCCGCTACTAATGGGGTCTCGGTTATTCCTTCCTTCATAAGATCTTCTATTTTTCTACACTGACTGGGGTAGATTTTTGCACTATAGGAGGAGTCAAAGTTCCAGTTTGCCCGATGTCTTGCTAAAGTGATGGGAATACCCAGGACTTTGAGAACGTTTTCCAAGAATGTTGAGCCAGGTATGTAAGCCATGTATCTGGGAGGAACTCTTTCCGTCCCATTTCAGTTGTGGGATGTGTCTACAAAGTCCCTTTCTTTGGCGAGTTTTGCAAAAGAGAATTCCAACTATAAACTCTTATTCTTTGGCTTCGGCCTTTTTAATAAAAAATGAAACTTAAGTCGATGTTAATACTTATGCATCTTTCTTATTTCTTTTCTTGTACCCGGAAGAACACCAACTTTCTTTCATTCCGGTATCACAGATAAAAGTCCTGGGTTTGAAGAGGGGCCTCGCTCAAATCTTGTGTTCAATGAGGTCCCGGCAGGAACATTGGCATCGGCGCCAAAACGGCCGCGAAGGGTCGGGGGTTCGGGGGATGGACCCCCCAAGAGCTGTGATTTAGATTTTCTTCTCCGGCCGGCAGTTTGCAGGAATTTTTCCAGAAGAATTTACTCGAATCCGGCTCGTGAAACTAGCTAGTCAGGGAAGGTAGGTAAGTCAGAGGCGGATCGCCAGCAACAGAAAAATGACTCTTTGTTGGATTCAGTTCTTGGCCCGAGAGAGATTAATAAACCTGGATAAAGGCATGTAGATTCCCAATATTACGGCGATTGTCGTCGTCCCCTGACGCATCCGCTACCTCGATCTTCTGCTAGGGCATGGCCAGTTCGCTGCGTGACGGCGACGGAGGTAGCCTCGCCGTTGCCTATAGCGGTGGCCGCCGCTGTGGCTGCTTTCCCTTTCTTCCGTTTGGGGTCAAAGAACCAATCAGGGTATCCTATTACCTTGAAGCACCGATCGGTACTATGGCCTGTTTTCTCACATTTCGTACAATAGAGTTTGTTCATGTCCTCAATAGGGCGGAATGATGAGTTTTTAGATTGATTCGGCCGATTTTGGACGGAAAACCCGCCGGCCACACCTTGGGATGTAGCGCCGCCGTGAGGTTTCGGGTGGAGTATCTCCACTCGGGCTGCTTCACGCCGGACAGCCGCATATGCGGCCTCTCCTGAAGGTAGTGGTGATTCCTTGAGCAAATCTCTGCGAATTTCATCGAATTCATCAGTAACTCCTGCTAGGAACTGGAATAATCGGGTTTCCTGCTTTAGGCAGTTGAAGATTGCGATATCCAATTCACACTTTATTGGATTAGGCTGGCGACGATCTATGTCGCCCCATATCCGCTGTAGATTGCTATAGAGTTCTTCAATAGTTCCGCCGCCCTGTTGTTGCTTCGTGGCTTGAAGAGCTAAATCATATATTTGGAGACCGTCTGCACCACTATTAAACGTGATGCCTAATCGATCCCAGATTATCTTTGCTATGGGATATTCAGCGTACTGGATCATCAAGTCGCTGTCCATGGTGTGTAAAAGCCAAGAGATGACATTGAGATCCACTTGTTCCCATTGTTGTAACAGTGGATTCTGTGTTGATGGTGCCAGAAGAACTCCGGTTAGATGTGATAAGTAGCCACAACCGCCAATGGCAACCCGGATCAATCTTGACCAAAGGCCATAGTTTGTGTGGTTGAGTTTTACCCCAGTCGCAATCTCCTGACTAGGAGGATTGAATTGCTTCAACATTTCTTCTAAGTGTGTGGGCGCCTGATCAGATCCGTCTGGTCTCCCGGTGATTTGTAAGTTGAGCAGCGCCGAGTTGTTCGGTGGTTGCTCCTCATTTGTGTGCGACATGGTAGATGATGAAGCTTAGATGGTTGCTTCAATGTAGAACCATGTGTTCTGATACCATGATACAACAGAATTTTTGTATTTGAGTAAGGTAAATCGTAGATGAGAAAAGATAGAATTGGTAATGTTTTCTTAATCTTATTCAACGTGTAGGACATAGTCTTATACACATTACAAACCATAACTAAGGAAAGGAACTAACTAAGGAAATAATTGATTTTTATCAATTCTTTCCTTGTACAATTATGGTATATCTTTGATTAATTCCTTTCCTTATTCTACTATGTCAACACCAAGTTCCAAGTGCTGCTGCTCAAGCTCAAGAAATCGAAATCTGAGAAGCTCGAAGCCGGAGACAAGGACAATCATGGAAAACTCGCAAGCAAACTATTCGCCGTGAAGTTTAAGGCTGAGGAAGTCCTCGTCATGTCTCTCTTCACAAGAGACGCGAGCTCCAAAGGAACGAGGCAAAACACCGACAATTCTGAATCAAACGCAGCTAGTTCACTGGTGATAATCAGTGGATTTTGTGAGTTATCCACACACATATTCACAAAATTTGCGACCCAGGTGAGTTATCCTGCGATCCGGTATTATTGGCGGCTATCTCTGAAAAGTTATCACTTTAAAATTTGTCTGATAACAATATCGCACACATATATCTATCATATTTGAAAGATGCATGATAGTTTTAAGGCTTTACTTAACTAGTTTTAGGCGAAGGATTTAGTTATATACGATCTTTGTGGGTTTTAGCATACTGGTTTATCCTCAACGACAGCAGAGCATGAGGCCTGTTCCAAATCAAAAGAAACAAAATGATTCAAAATGTGCCAAACATGCAACGATAAACAAAAATAACATAAATAGGTAAATATTTTATTCTCCTCAGTGGCAGCAGATGACAAAGCTTGGGGGTCGGGTCCTTGCCCCATGTCATCACACGGGGGAGCTCAACAAACTCTTGTTCTGCATCCTTGTCGCTATCCTTGAAGTTTCCAAATAAAAGCCTTCTTTCACGGTAATCAGGGCATTTTTTGATCCCGAATTATGAAGAGTCTGGCATAGAAGTCTTTTAGATTTCTCGTCTTTCACTTGATTGGCTTGAACATTTATGGTGTAACCTCCGACGGAACGATCAGGGGAGCGGGTTCGTCCTCTATTTGCTTGAGGAATTTTCCTAATATTAAATTCCTAATATTTGACTTGAATTAATATTCCTTGTAAGAATTCTAATAGTATTAGAATTCATGCCTATAAATATGAGATCTTTTAACTATTAGGGTTGAGAAGAGAGGAAGGAAAAGGAGAGAGACTGGGTGTGAGAAAAATAGAGAGATGTGAGACTTGGGATGTGGCTCTCTGTCTGCGGGACTTGAGGGGTTTTCTCAGTATCTTCTAGTTATTCTATGTGTTTCTATTGTATCATGGGAATGTTGTTTCTTAGTGGATTAATTCTCATATTCTCCCATGGATATAGGCTTTCAGGCCGAAACATGCAAATTTGGTGTTGTTGCTTTATTTTGTTATTTCCACTTTTACAAAGTCTTATGGAATATTCTCCCAACAAGTGGTATCAGAGCGAGGTTGCGAGATTTGGGTTCCTAGTTTATGAGATTTGGATTGTGTTTCAAGATCTACAATGAAATTGAGATATTGAATGAAATTGAGATCTTGATGAGTTGGAATGAGAGATATGTGATGTTTTGGGCACAAGATTTGTTAAAGAAAAAAAAAAAGGGAAGATTTTTGATTAAATCTCCCGCGTTGACCAATATCGTCGCTACTTTGACCGTTGATTTGATTGAGGACTCCAATCGATATGATCTTGGTGTTGTTTGAAAGCCAATTGAGAGAGAAACAAAAATCCTATTTTCGTGGTCATGTATGTTTGGGAAGGGTCCCGATTTCATCAGATTCAATGAAAATGCTGCTGCTCGCGAAATTTAGAAGCAGTCAACTTTTGATCAACAATTGTCGGAGTTCTACAACTCCGATTAAATTTTGGTGCCATTGGAAATCCCATGGAACGACAAAGAGAATCCATAAGGTATGGTGTTCGATAGTTTAGTGTATGAGGCGAATTATGCACAAAACCATGTGCGGTTTTTTGGGGTTTTGTTGGACATATTTTTTGGATTATTCAATTAGCTGAATTTTGAAGTAATTTGTGGTTATTTGTGTGTTCCAGTATGTTGTGATGTCCCTATTTACTTGGAGTTGTAATTGGGATATCTGAGAGAACACTGTTAGTTGCTTGGTTTATCTTCTGGTTGGTATGGCGAGATAACCTTTGTGGTTTGTGTCAAGTTTGTGAGTAACTGAGTTAAGATGAAGGCAATCTTGACATGGTGGTTAACAGATATGATCTTGAGGAACTGAAAAATTAAAGTTTGGCAAGAAGCCAATAAAAGCTTGGAATAAAAGTTCAAGTAGCTTGAAACCATGGTAGTTGATAAGTCGAGAAGGCATGGAAGCTTTGGAGCTAGGGAAGGTTCGTGGAAGCTTGTGTACTATGATTGCTTGAGAATTTGTGGTAGCTTGTTAATGGTGTCTTGGAGTGTCGGCTAGTGTTCCAAGATCGATGATTCACTCTAATTGCAAGAGTGAAAGTTGTGTGGTTGAATTGAAGGTTGGAGACCAAGATCGTGTTTTGAGCAAACACAAAGAGTTTCTGTATGGTCAGAGAAGTGTGAATAATTTTACTGATGTGAAGCTTGTTGGTCCCATGGGTATGACGATGATATCCTCTTCTATTTGGCAAGTTCAAGATGAGCTTGACTGGCGCACACCGTGGAGCTACCTCTAAGGGGTGGTTGGAGAAGAAATAAAGTTTGTTCGTGATACAAGAGAATTCAAGTCAAGAGGGTGATTGTTAGCAATTTGCCTAATATTAAATTCCTAGTATTTGACTTGAATTAATATTCTTTGTAAGAATTCTAATAGTATTAAAATTCATGCCTATAAATATGAGATCTCTTAACTATTAGGGTTGAGAAGAGAGACAGGGTGTGAGAAAAATAGAGAGATATGAGACTTGGGATGTTGCTTTCTGTGTCTGCGAGACTTGAGAGGTTTTCTCAGTATCTTCTAATTATTCTCTGTGTCTCTATTCTATAACGAGAATGTTGTTTCTTAGTGGATTAATTCTCCTCTTCTCTCACGGATGTAGGCTTTCAGGTCAAACCATGTAAATCTTGTGTTGTTACCTTATTTTGTTATTTCCCCAACACTTTTCAGCAAGGGCGCTTCGTGGAGCGGAGTAGTCGACAAAGATAGGGTTTTCCATCCAGTCGCCTAGTTACAGTCAAATTTCCCGGTTGCAAGTCCATGGCTTGGAGGATTTTGGCTCATCCGACAGACCCAAAAATCGTGGGACTATTCTATGACCTTTTTTGTTTCGCATATAGGCATGTATACCTGTGAAACGAGATCCTAGTCGGGGCATGGTGACGCTGTCGGGAGCGAGAACGACAAGTGAAAGACGGGATCGAATTCATCACGACTGTTAGAATTCGAGGGAAAGAGAAATCGGGACATGATGCTTGGGTTAGTAGTTCTTAAGTATATATAGTATGGGTATGAAGGTTAGTTTGCTAAATCAACATAAAAATTAATGACGTGGTAGAGTTATCAGACGTTTAACCTGCGTAACCAAATACGTTTCAATTTTTATCAGAAATCCAAAACAACGCCAAAAGTTGTTTACCAAATGTTGTGTGCGTTTTACAATCCTGCAAAAATGGTAGAGTTATCATAAATACAGGATTACTTTTAGCCCGCTACCAAATGAATCCTAACTCAGACTACGAAAAATGTAGGTTATCCTGGAGTTGCATAATTTTGTAAAAGAAATTCGAAATTTAGACCCAACTACTGTCAATGAATATAAGGAGTGATAATCCAAGACAAACTAAATAAATTTAGAAGTTGCAGTTTTTTTTTTGATAAACCAAATATATATATATATAAAGTTATTTACAATGTTAATTGACAAACTTGCTATTCCATAGGTGCGCCTTGGCCAAAAATTAGATGCAACCAAGCATGCATTTTATGGGTTATACAATCCAATCACTAAATGAATATCCAAAATTATGCCGTTTTTCATTTGCTTTGAACCAGCTCCAACAAAGTATCTAAAGCTTCTAAAATGTTGTCTCCATGTTGACCTCTATACGATTGAAATGTACTTGGTTCCTTAAGTTCCATAATAGCCAAACCATGGTGACCAAGATTGTCTTCCATTTTTCCTTGTCCGCCCCGCCAGGTGTTGAGAGAATAAATTGTTGAAATGTGGGTAGTGATGTAGTGTTCTTTGTTGTGTTTGACATTACGCAATTTTATGTACTTTGTAGCCATGTTTTTACCTTATCCCACAATTCAAGACTATGTTTGCATCGTCTGAAAATGTGGTGTCCGATCTCTGTTTCCTTGCTGCACAATGTACGGGGTATTTCTTGACCAGCAACTATTATGCCTCTTCTTTTCAGGTTTTCCTTCGTTACTTGTCTGTTTTGTAGCATCCTCCATGTGGAGATTGCAAATTTCCTTGGAATATACCTGTTTCACACTTATTGAAGCTACGTTCTTTCCTCATCGGAGAATTGGTTTGGTACCTGCAACAACATTGTTTGGTACACCTCTTTTATTGTATAATTTCCTTATGTGTTGTTGGCCATCCAGTATGTGTCCTGTCATGACTCCTCCCAAGTTTTTTTACTGTACACATAAGGTTAGTTCAGCTAGGTCCTGTCTCTCTTAAAAGGTAGCAGTTAATTTTATAATTAATAATTATATGAGAGTTGGATAGTCATACCATTATTGGCGTTGACACGTGGTGATATTACGTTATCCACAACCATATGAAACATTTCACTGTTTTCTACTTATTTTATTAATTTCTCACTGTACAACACAAAAAAAAATTCTCTCTGAAATTTTCCACCAATTTACACAACCCAATAGTGAATTTTCCGAGAAATGATATAGCGCACTATCCCTCACCGCACGACCCACCGCACGACCCACACAAACAACGACACGTGTCCTCCACTTCACGTTGAAAATCATCTCTCCCGTTGCCTCGTGCATTCATCATGTTCCCCAGCTTCACAAAATCACTTCCCGAGAGAGATTGGTGCCGGCGCCGGAGCCTGCGCGTAGGAGCTCTCCAAGAGAACCAAAATGATCACCATCGCCATTGCGATGAGCGAATTTGTAAAGTGGACTGCAGCCATTGCTAGTCGTGAATGAATTTTTTTCTTTTCTGAGAGAAAAGACAGCTAGCTACAGACTCTCTCGGGAAGTGATTTTGTGAAGCTGGGGAACATGATGAATGCATGAGGCAACGGGAGAGATGATTTTCAACGTGAAGTGGAGGACACGTGTCGCTGTTTGTGTGGGTCATGCGGTGAGGGGTAGTGCGCTATATCATTTCTCGAATTTTCCTTCTCAAACCTCCAATATTTTACTATTTTTTAGTTTCTTTTAAAATATTTTGTATGTCTTTAATATCCTTACCAAAACACTACTAATGTATACTATTGGTTTAAAATAAATAATCAATAAACAATTTTCAGAAGAATAGAGTGGAGATATTTATAAATGATTTTAATGGTTTATATTTTTTTTAATATTACTTTATTATTAAATTTATTATTATATATTATTTGATATTTCAAAAAGATAAATCTTATATTGGAAATCTAGGATAATATTTTTTGTTTCGAAAAAATATATCATATAAGAAATAAAAGATGAAAAGAAAACAAATCTAATATATTTATTCTTATAAATAAAGTTATTGATTATAGTGTTTTTATATAAAAAAAAATATGTTTTTAATAATTAAATTATACTTAAATATACTTACACACGTATCTAAATACACATTGTATATAATAAGCATAATCTATTAAAAAATACTAAATTTGGATGAGCCATATTGGGTAGTTTGTGGCAAGTGGACGAATTTTGTGGCAGGCTATTCAGGAAATTTCACTGGAATCTCCCTTGTCCGGCTGTATACGGCTCTCCATTTACATCAACCAACCTATTCTTGTCAACCTCCTGTATTTGCGCATATCAAACCAAAAATTCGCTCCCAAAAATCGTATAATAACCAACCCCACATACTACACTACATATTCCCTATCCTTGCTCAGTAGTCAGTCCATTCTTCTTCTTTATTCCTTAAACAAGAGGAGGAAGAAGAACCATTAAACAATGGCCTCCTTATCCAACACCCTACTCACGGCTATCACATTCCTACTCTCCCTCTACGCTGCCTATGCAACGTCTTGCCCTCCTCCGGCATCCTCCGGCACCACGCTTCAACAAGACACGAAATATTTGTCCGCTCGCCTGACGTCCGCCGTCAACCGTACGGAGAAGTTCCTGGCAAAGCTTAGCGGTGATCACGGTGGTTGTCCGTGCTCAATTGCTTGCTCCAGCTGGTCCGCGTACGGAAGCGCCGTCGATGAAATGAATAAAGCGTTGGAGATGGTTGTTGCCGGAAAAATGGGTGAGGCTGGCGTGAGGTTCAGCGGGATGGGTGCTTACAGCGGATCGTGCGTAGATTGCTTCGACGTGGCGGAAGGCGTGGAGACAGAGAAATGCAGCGAGTTGAGGAGGTTCAATAAATGGTATCATAGGCTCCTAGATGATTGCTTCGCAACAATGGCGAAATACGGCGGGTGAATGCTATCAACATGAGACACCGGATTGGAGTAAAAGATGATCAATTTCTCAGTTATTATGGGCTAGGAGAAAGACTTCAACTCTGGTATTATTATACGAAATCGTTAATTCAAATCTCAGAGTTACAACTTTCCTATTACATTTACTTACAAAAATTATTATTATTTTTATATAAAAATATGAATTCCATAGTGCATGCATTCTGTACGTGTTAAAGTTTTGTCATACAAGTGGGTACATGACATGGGGAGATATAGAGAGCAATCATTCAATAATCAATTCTAAAATAAATAACATTTGCTCTTGAGTCTTGACATTCCATAGTGGATAGGCTTATACAAATTTTAGAATCTTTATTCAAAATATGTCTACTCACTGACGGATCTAGACATGTAGTAAGAGGGGCGAAAATTTTGTGTACAAAAAGATACAATAAAAATATTTATTACAAATTATAATTCACACCCGTGCTTCCGTATGTATGGGGCAACGGCCGCTATGAATCTAGCAGAGCGGTGTGGTTACAGATCAGGGGAACTCCTCTACACGGATGGTGTCCCGGTCTCTTCAGGAAAATAGCGGAAACACTCGGTGACTATGTAATGTTGGATAAGGAAACAGAAAACAGAACCAACCTTCAGGTTGCGAGGGTACTCATCCGAACTAAGGGGAGCAACACAATTGATGAGCAAATCAAGATAGTGATAGGAGATGAATGGTTCAAGGTTCGGGTATGCGAGGAACGACACTATGCGAGAGCTGATCACTGGACTCCATCACAGCCTACTCATCCACAATATGATAAAGAGGACTTTCCGGAACTCGGAAGTAATTCAATAGCTCGCCGTAGTCAATCTGGCAAATATCCAGGAAGTACAAAACGTAGGGAGGAGATTTGGAGGCCTAAGAATACTGGAAATCTGAACACGCCAGTACCTGAAGAAGTCCCTGTTATCATACACAAAAAGCCTGTTAAGGATGTCGGGGACCAACACACGACTGATATGCAATCTGAAGAAATGGAAGAAGTAAACATGATTTTGAACTCCACCGTGGAAAGGACGGAGAAATGTGATGACAAGGTGACAAACAGTTATGTAGAAATCTTATGTCGACAAACTAACCTCAACCAAGCTTCTACTAGCAAATCGTGTGATACTTCTGTCATCCACAACTCTGTAATTGACATAAGTCCGGCCCTGGAACAGACAGGATCAAAACAGACATTGGTCTCTACCAAAGTGCATAATGAAGCAAAGGTATACCAGAGTAGTGACAGTGCAATAGTTGGACAGCAGGAGAAAAACAATCGGAAACGAAAAGAAAATACACATATCACCATAGACAATAGTCCAATGATGGTTGAGTCGCACCCAGGTAAGAGCACTGGAAAACAGACAGGAAGCAAGGAAAAATCAGCTGCATCAAAAGAGGCAACAAGAATATGGAATTTCGGTCAGGAGATAGGAGTGGTAGCCGCGGAGTCAGCCAAACAAACTAGACACCGCATAAAAGTACTCGAAGAGAAGGATCAAATGGAAATCTCCAATGATCTGACCGTGTCTAATGCCCAGATAGTGTAATGAGAATCTTGTCGATTAATGTATGTGGATTGGGTAGTCCTGGAAAGATGAACTCGATCAAAAGACTCTCTAGGACGCACAATATTGATATACTATGTCTGCAGGAGACAAAAAGAGAGGCATTGAATCAATTTGTAATGAACCAGCTTTGGGATCACTCTGAATTTCAGTGGGCGTATAGCCCATCCAGAGGCAAATCTGGTGGACTTCTTGCGATTTGGTCCTCTGAGGCCTTCTCAGCTACTCAAGTGCTTTCTAATGATAACTTCATCACAATCAAGGGGACTTGCATAGCTAACCAAGAACCACTCTGCCTAATCAATATTTATGCTAGATCGGGTGACTATGCGTTCAACAGAACAATATGGCAGCAGCTATCCTTGGAGATGCAGAACGCCCCCTCTATGGCATATTGCTTGGTGGGTGATTTTAACACAGTAAGATGTGCTGCTGAGAAATTTAATTACAATGGTGATGACACTGCCGAGATGAGGGAATTTGGCAGCTTCATACAGTCCAATAATCTTGTCGATTTACCTCTCCAGCGATTCTGCTTCACATGGCTGGATGGAAAGGGTATAAGAGCCAGTAGGCTGGACAGGTACCTTCTTTCTAACAGATGGCTCAACCTGTGGCCTCACTCGTTACAAACAGCCTTGGAAAGAAATATTGGTGATCACCGCCCCATCCTGTTGCATCTAGAGGAGTCGAACTGGGGTCCTAAAACATTCAAAACTCTAAATTGCTGGAGCTCTCATCGATTATTCCGAAGCTTTGTGGAAAACACATGGAAAGCAATGTTGCTACAAGGTACATCAAGTTCAATATTGCACCTTTCTATCAAAAACCTTCGTTATGCATTGCAGGAATGGAACAAGAACGTATTTGGTAGCACCCTACGGCACCTGGAAGCTTTGCAGGAGAAATTAAATTGCCTTGATGCAGTATGTGAGCAACGAGCTCTTACAGAATCTGAAATTCAGATTCGATATGACACTCGACAAGCACTAAAAGAGGCAAAGAAACGCCACTCCTCATTAATCTGCCAGAAGTCTCGGGCGAGGTGGATCACTGAAAGTGATGGCAACACGGCATTCTTCCATGCCTCAATAAAGCATCGAAGACACACAAATACTATACATGGTCTACACCTCAACGGCGTATGGACAACAAATGTAATGGAGGTAAAAAAAATTGTCAACTCATATTTTGCTAACCATTTTGATGAGCAGATTTTTCCAAGACCTCTGCTGTCCACTCCGTGCAAATACACACTTACAGATGACGACAACAGAATGTTATTAACTGAATTTTTGGAGGAGGAAACTTTTAAGGCGCTATGGTCTTGCTCCGGCTCCAAGAGTCCCGGCCCAGACGGTATTACATTTGCATTTTTACAAGTCAACTGGGACACCGTCAAATCTGCCTATATGGACTTCCTCAAAGAATTTCACCGGACGGGATCACTGTTCAGACCACTCAATGCCACAGCTATTGTCTTAGCACCCAAAGTGAAGTCCCCGACTGATTTATCACACTTCCGACCTATATCTCTTGTCAGTAGTGCCTACAAACTGCTTGCCAAGATCCTGGCAAATAGATTGCGAATGGTGATACACAAAATCGTCTCTCCAGAACAGCTCGCTTTCATCAAGGGCCGGCAAATCCAAGACGGAATCCTATTGGCAAATGAGCTTCTGCATCATGCCAAGTTGTCAAAGAAAAAAACAGCATTCCTAAAAGTGGACTTTGCGAAGGCATTCGACTCCGTCAACTGGAATTTCATATGCACTATGATGGGAAAAATGGGCTTTGAAGCAAAATGGATCACCTGGATTCGATCATGCATATCCACAGCTTCGGGCAGCGTATTAATTAATGGATTGCCTTCTGGTATATTCGACTTCAAACGCGGTTTGAGGCAGGGCGACCCTCTATCATCACTGTTATTTGCCATAGCATCAGAGGGACTTAATATGATGATTCGTAATGCGGTTGATAGGGGGAAACTTCAGGGCATCCGTGTGGGAAACAAAGTATACACACATTCCCTTTACGCTGACGACACACTCTTTTTCGGATCAGGGGACCGTGAGAATATCCTTGCCATGAAAGCTATACTCCGGCTTTATGAGCTCATATCTGGACTACGCATAAACTTCAAAAAAAGCAGCTTACTTTGCCTCAATATATCTCCTCAGCAGCATACTATCCTAGCTGATCTCCTGGGTTGCTCGAAGATGACAGCACCATTTAACTACCTTGGAATCCAAATAGGATGCAACCCAAGACACAGTAACAGTTGGCGGCATCTTACTGAGGTAATGAGAACTAAAACCCTTCACTGGACTAATAAATTTTTATCTTTTGCAGGGAAGGTGACACTGATCAAATGTGTACTAAGCAGCATTCCGGTGTATTACTTTTCGATGTTCAAAGCTCCTAAATCCGTCCTCAAGGAGATGACACGAATCTGCAGGGAATTCTTATGGCACTCGAGCTACAGGCAGAAGAAATCTATCGCCTGGATTAAATGGACTGAACTTTGTCAAACAAAGGAGGCTGGTGGCCTCGGCTTTATTGATTTAGAAGCTTTTAATCAGGCTCTTCTTTGCAAATGGGAATGGAGAATTTTTACAGAGCAAAATGAAACTGGTTGGAAGTTATAAAATCCAAGTACTTAACTTCAATCAGATGACAACAAGACTGGCTACCTATATCAGCATCTAACCGATCCTCTATATGGTGGAAAGACCTCACTATTATTCTGTCTTCTTACTGGTTCTTCTCAAGACTCACTCGGACCAGTTTTGGTGTGATGACTGGTGCGGTACAGGTCGTTTATCAGAGCAATACCCTGAGCTATACAGCATGACAGCTGACAAAGACATCTCACTTCATTCCATGTGGTCACACATTGCTTCTGCCAACCTTCAAAACAGAAATTGGACTCATTTGCCACGTCAGCACCATCTGGAGCAAATGTATGAGATGGAAGCAGAGACACTAAATATGTTCACCCCATCGTCTCGGCCGGATTCCTGGAAATGGTTAGGTGGCTCCCAAGGGAAATATACCTCGAGCAGTGCCTACTTCACAATCAGGCAAGAATCCCTAACACCTACACCGGCGGCTCCAGAATTGAACATGGTATGGGGCCACATCTCACCTAGGAAAGTAACTCTATTCTGCTGGAAAACTCTTAAGCTCCGGATAGCCACCAGCGACAACCTGATGCACCGTGGCAAGACTTTCACATTTGAAGAGAGTCTTTGCAAATTATGCAATGATACACAAGAATCAGTAGCACATTTATTCTGCTCTTGCAGAGAAGCATACTCAATTCGGTCATTGATTTATGAGTGGCTTGGGATCACCACAGTTGGTACAAACTCCGTGGGGGCACATCTACTGTCACATATGGGAATGCGGACTCGGATCAACGGTAAAGATCTATGGAGATCCATATGGCATGCTACTATATG